>PVJS01019712.1:0-33420 GCA_004027185.1 Glis glis
CATAGACGTACATAGCATTCTATGAACTGTTACAATTTTCAAATACAATGCAGGTCTAAATGAAATATCATTGGTTAAGAAAAAACAAATAAGATAGAAACAGTGATTAGCTGACATTAACCACAAACAATTCTTCTCACTTCATAGACAGACATGTTGATATTGCAAGAAAGAACAAGTATTTTAATACCAGCAAAGAGACTTCATGAATTTTAGAAAGTATAATAACTTGAACATTCACAACAATGTGTTCCTTTTACAGATGGAAAGCAAAGACCCTGGAAAGGGGAGGTGACTTGCCTAATGTAACACAAACAGTACAAGGAAGAGCACAGGGAAGGGTTATGGATCCCTGACTCTCAGTACTCACTTGGAAAAAAATCATTAAAACAGAAATAAAATAGTTTATAATAATGAGGGTTCATTAACATGACTCAAGCGGTAACAATGACAAGGAGTGCATAAGAAAAATCAATTGCCTTTTAAAGAGAAGTAATGAGCAACTTGCAATATCCTCAGCAGAAATGGGAAAGGGATTTGTTATCCGTCTGGGAATGATTGAAGCATCATAAGGTCTGTCTAGAGGTTGAATGATGACCTATGGTTCCTTTTTGACATGGTGAGAGGTCCCTCCCCCAGAAAATCACAGCCATCAAGGCCTGTGCTGATCATCTTGCTGAGCGTTGTTCTAAGCATCAGTTGTATTCAATATGATGTAAACAGATGTGTATTTTCAGCATGATCTGTACTTATAAGATGGGACAACAGTGAGAAGGAAGAAAATGAAGGCAACACTTTCAACAACACACCTATGGAAGAAGAGCATTTAATCATTAATATTATATATGAGGAAAATGGTCTCTGGAGGGTAGTGAATGCCAGAAAGATGATAGAAATCATATGTTTAGATTTGTGAAACCAAAGAGGGATCTACTGCTTTTCCAAAGACACGACAAAATTTACAGTGTTATCTCAGGAAGTAAACTTCATTAGATCTGATGATGGAAACTATTCAAATGATCCTTCATTCATACAGGAAGTTACTTGTATCGATGTAAAGACTATAGTGGGACACATAATGAATGCGGCGCGCATATATGTATTTGTCACTCTGAACCTATGATGTATAATTACAATGCATGGAAGAAGAAAGAAAGAAAGAAAGAAAGAGAGAGAGAGAGAGAGAGAGAGAGAGAGAGAGAGAAGGAAGGAAGGAAGGAAGGAAGGAAAGAAAGAAAGAAAGAAAGAAAGAAAGAAAGAAAGAAAGAGAAAGAAAGAAGGAAGGAAGGAAGGAAGGAAGGAAGGAAGGAAGGAAGGAAGGAAAGAAGGAAAGAAAGAAAGAATGAAATGTTCACTTACTATCTGGCTATAAAGCAGGAAGCATTGAAATTCTGAGGAAATATGTTAAAAGTGAACTCCCAATGGTTAATAACAAAGTGCGATTGTGTGTGTGTGTGTGTGTGTGTGTGTGTGTGTGTGTGTGCATACTTCCACTCTTTGAGAACATTAGCCAAGGAAACTCTCGAGACTTAATCCTCCATATTCATAGAGTACTAACCATTAAAACGTGGTCTCTGGAGTTTTGATAGTGTACCCATGGCTGAGCCCAGGGCACTGGTCTCTAAGGACTGTGCCACCTCCTAGACTGAGTTCAGTTGGCTTCTATTTCCCCCAGGGAAGGGGCTGGCTCATTTTAACCTAGATCCCATAGTCAATATGCTTGGGGTGTTATGTTCAGCAAACTACAATCCCCAGGCAAAGTATGGCCCGCTACCCATCGATAACGTTCCTCTGGAACACGTCCACGCCATTCATGGCTGCTTCATGCTAGCGTCAAATAGTTATGCAGGCAAGACCATGGTGCACAAGAATGAAATATTTAATATCTGACCTTTTACAGAAAAAGTTTACTGATCTCTGCCATAAAGGAAGATATTCAAAAGTTTATTGAGATGGGAATTTTGCAGTTAATCTTTTATGCTCAACATGCTTGGCCACACTAAAAAAAAATATTGCTACTTGTCTTTCATATGGAATATTTTGGCATGTTTTAGAATACTGAACACTAGCAAGCTTAAATGATACAGTATGGCTTTTCCTGGAATTTGTCTATCACTTGCTGACATGCATGTGTCTTACTAAGTCTTATTAACAGAATACTACTTTACCAGGTCTAATTAGCATAATGCTATGATGTTAAATGCTACCATGATATACTCTGGGGTACAAGAGTTCTCTGCAGATTATATTATAAAGAGATGAGGAGAATATAATCAACCCTGAGATCCAGACAAGGAGGGTGTACCGCTGTTCCTGCTGGATGGAGGTCATAGGTCATCTTATTTTGATTGTCTTCATTAAATGGGATTGGGAAAAATGCATTCACTAGCTCAATAGGTGGATAATAGCATATGAGGTACAGTGGACTTCAGTAGTGGGCCTCAGAAAAGATACCACATTCGCCATGGGGACTGGGATTGGCATCACTCTAATAAAGTTTGTAATAATCTATCGTCACACTCTAAGATCCCTTAAGCCCCTGTATCAGCCAACACTTTGGGTTATGCAGAGATATGCTAGGAATTACCTCAGCTTTCTTTTTCTAAAATGATTGGCATTAATATTTGGAATTCCTCCAAATATGCAATATATATATTCTGGGAGAGGCGGTTGTCCTTGACCATTTCTACTGTAATAGCTCTCTTTCTTACACACACATACACGAGTAAAGGATGTTCACAGTAGCACACTATGCTTTTCCAAATAATAGAGGCTCAGAATGGTCCCTCAGGTGCCCTGGGCTCCCATAAGACGCACTACTTGCAAGACTCCAAATATGTCTAGTCTCCAGAGTCCCCCACTCTGATGAACCGCTGCGACATTCTGAGCCCTTGGAGATTAATGCTGACTCAGAGCCAACAGCTAATGATTCCTCATGGAGGCACCACGTCCTAGTTTGGGCATGCTGTTCCGACTGAGCGTCATCCCTTAAGTTACCAGTTTTTGAATGAGGTCTGGAGCAATAGAAAGGTCTGCAGTCCAAGGTCCAGACTGACCCTCCTCCCATTTTAAAACTCATTTGTTCTACATTGTCAAAACACCTTGTTTGATTGTTCTGTATAGATTTTTGGAGGACCTGTGCAGGACTTGGATATAGGTGGCCGTTATTTTCCTTGAGCTTCTAGAAGTTCTCCTGTGTATTTTTGAGAGCCACTCTTTCTACAAATAAAACATTTCCTTATTTAAGAAATGATCAAAATCACATCATTTGCAGGGAAATGGAGAGAACTAGAGAACATTATGCTAAGTGATATTAGTAAGTCACTAAGAGTAAAAAATCGGATGTCCCTCCTAATCTGTGGGAGCTAGATAGAATGGGACTTAGAAGGGACTTAGAAGGGAAGAAGAAGAAATCTTTAGATGGACAAAGAAGGTGACCTAACTGAGGGAGTTGGGAGGGAGGTGGAGGGAAACACACTATAGCACATGATGTACATACACAAACCTATAAGACTCAATCACTATTCGGAGCATGAAAGAGAGGGAAGGGGGAGGGAATAGGATGGGATTTGAGGGAGGGCTAAATGAGCAATATGTGCATGCATGCTTCTGATACCCTGACACTTATCAAAATGTATAACTACAATGCACCAATAAATGAACATTAAAAAAAAAGAAATGATCTGGCCGGGCGTGGTGGCACACGCTTGTAATCCCAGTACTTTGGGAGGCGGAGACCGGAGGATCTGGGTTCGCGGCCAGCCTCAGCTCTCTCTCTCTCTCTCCCTCTTTCTCTCTCTCTCTCTACTTAGTGAGGCCCTCCACAACTTCGTGAGACCCAGTTTCAAAATAAAGGATAAAAAATAGGGCCGGGGGTGTAGCGCGGAGGTACAACACCCCTGGGTTCAATTCCCAGTACCGCAAAAAAAAAAAATGATCTTATTCCCTAAGGCATAAAACAATGTCTGGAATTCTCATCCTGGAATTCTGTGTTCCCTATGGCTCTTTTAAGAATGTTCTACTTCATCCAAAGAGGTCTACCATCAAAACACAAGCCATGTATGTTATGGCTTTGCTCTGCAAAACCCTCACTACAGTGGTTGCTCAGCTGGTACATCTGGTTTGTAGCTCCCACTTCACTTACTCAGTTCTTAGCCTTCCTATAGACTAATTTAGTTTCTACTTTTCAATGATATCCTCCCTTAATGCGGGGCATGGTGGTGCATGCTAGTAATCGCAGTACTTGGGAGGCTTAGACAGGTGGATCACAGTTTTGTTTTTTTCCCCTTTGGTACTAGAGGTTGAATCCAGAGGCATTCTACTTCCAAGATACACACCCAGTCCTATTTTTTTTTTTTTGTAACAGGGTCTTCTTAAGTTGCTGAGGGACCTCTCTGAGGCTGGTCTAGAACCTGTAATCCTCCTGTATTGACCTCCCAAGTATTAGGATTACAGTTGTTTGCCATCATGCCTGGCTTGGATCACAGGTTTGAGGACAGCCTTATCAACTTAGTGAGGCCCTGTTTCAAAATAAAAAAACAAAATATGGTGGGGTTGTAGCTCAGAAGCAAATGCCCCTGGGTTCGATCCTCAGCATCAACAAAAAAAAAAAAAAGGAAAAAGAAAGAAATATTTCCTTAATACTTTTAATACTTTGATGAAGAAAAAGCTAATTAAGGTAATTATATATGATCTAACTATTGTCCATTTAGACACTCACATGATGCACCCAATATGTCTCTCCTTATCTCTGACTTTCCATCTGTGTCTGTGTACAGATGAACATGTGTCTAGCTATGCATATATACTAGTCTACATGGTTTTCTTATGCCAAGTGTCTGACTCCAAGAGCCCGTGTGTATTCACTGCCCATGCAGTGTCCCCGCTCTCTCCTACATCAACACAAACTTCAATAAATGAAAATGGCCCTTTCCTGGAACGCTTTGGCATTATATCAAGTTGCTTTACTATAAGCACTCCAAAAAGCCATCACACATTGATTGTAGAACTCGGGGAGCGGCTGATCTCCTATTCCTGACTGTGAAACTTCAAACTCAATAAGGACAGGGAGCATCATTTCCTCAAATCTCTTTTATCCTTAGGCTAAATATAGTGCTCAAAAACCATAGGTGCTTTCTTTGTATTTGTTAACCAGGATGTTAATAATCATTTCAAATTTGCTCAAAGCTTAAAGTTACTGTATAATTCCATCAAAATTATGCCTACAAATATCCTCCAAAGGTTGGTTCCATTTTTGGTAAGTTTTAACTCTTCTGTGTGCAGTAATAGGCATTGAACACAGGGGCATTGAGCTACATCCCCGGCCCTTTTTTATTATATTTATTTATTTATTTATTTATTTATTCATTCATTCATTCATTTTTGTGGTACTGGAAATTGAACCCATGGGTGTTCTACCTCCAATCTACACCCCCAGTCCTATTTTTTTTTAATTTTGAAACAGGGTCTTGCTAAATTGCCCAGGTTAATTCTTTGGAATTGAGTGTTTTATTTCTCCATATGGGGTCTTTTCTGATATGTATCTCAAAGTGGAAACCATAGCTTTCTGTTATTTATTTTATTTTATTTATTTTTTTGTGGTACTGGGGATTGAACCCAGGGGCATTCTACCTCCGAGCTACACCCCCAGTCCTATTTTTTTATTCTTTATTTTGAAACAGAGTCACGCTAAGTAGCTGAGGCTGGCCGCGAACATGCAATCCTCCTGTCTCAGCCTCCCAAGTACTGGGATTACAAGCATGTGCCACCACGCCTGACAGTTTTCTGTTATTTAATTAGCTCTTTGTCTGAAAACCATAATACATCCTTGATTTCTATTAAAAGTCTGATGTTTTCTGAGTTGATAATTGCATATAAGGAGTCATTAGCTTTTTTACAAATTGAGAACAGATATTTTTCACAGGTAGTATCTATTGTTAAAAAATGTGTGTTATTTGAATTTAATAGTCACTTTAGGAGAATTTTTAAAAAGAGGTTAATTTATAAAAATCACTGTTATTTTATTTTTTAAAGGTTTCAGAGCAAGGTTTATCAATCTTTTTTTTTTGGTACTACCTCTAAGTTACATGAGCTACACCCTCAGACCTTTACTTTCTTTTTTTTTTTTAATTTCAAAATAGGATCTTGCTAAGTTTCTGAGGGTTTAAGTTGGTGAAGCTGGCCTTAAACCTGAAATCCTCCTGCCTCAGTCTCCCAAGTACTGGAATTACAGGCAGGTGCCACCATCCCTAGTGGCTTATTATTCTTTTCTTTTCTTTACATTTATTTTTTTAGTGATCACCTTTCAGGATCTTCACTTTTATTATAAGATTCATGAGAAAAACAAACTAAGAAGCATCTCACTTTTATTATAAAATTCATAACAATTTATTAAGAATCATCTCAGGGAAAAAGTGGAGTGAGTTTTCTGGGAAAAAATAGTCTCTGGTTTCTCCCAGGCAGGGCCTGTGACAGGAATCAGTGTGGAAAAGCTGCGACAGTTGACAGCTGAGTGCCTCATCCTCGTCCTGCAGCTGAGTCCACTCTGGCCAGGGAGTTGGTTTCATTCACCTCATCTGTCTGGTTTCTCTGGAACGATTCTGTTGCTCAATAGTCCAGGATGCCTCTGCCCCCTTCTCTCAGGAGTGACTTTTTTGGCACCGGGGGCCAGCACACAGCAGCAACAGATGCAGATGATGTGGGTGACAATCCTCCTGGGGACCCACCTCCAGCCCTTCCTATTGTCCTGGGTCCTGGAGGTGGGCTCATGATGGAGTTGCTGGGTGCTGGTCTGGGGATCCTCAGGACCATGCTGGGGGTCTGTTTTGGGAGTGGGGGTCCTCTTTGGTGGGCAGCTCAGGGGAATGGCAGGCAGGTTGTAACTTCTGCCCTTCTGCCTCAACTGTGTGTCCTCTTTAGAGGATAGGAACTAGACAGCGCGAAGGTTGGCCTGGCTCGTACTCCTTGGGTGGCAGAGGGAAGGCGGAAGGATTTGCTGGGGATGGAGGTTCTGTGACACACTGAACCTTGGGCCCAGCCTGGAAGGTGCACCCTGCCCCGTGGCTCACATGGCATTGGATCAGCAGGTATGTAGCCATTGCATTGTCAAACGTCCTGTTGGACTGTGACAGCCAGGTCTGGTGTGGATTGTAACCCAGGCAGCGCGTGACTCTCAGGATTGCAAGGATCTGGCATTTAAGGAGCAGCTCCCTAGGAGGAGGTGAATGCTCCTTACCCTGTCTCAGCCACAGCTGCTCCAGGATTTCATCATCTGTGGCCCTCATGTCCGGGTTAACAGTCAATAAGTGGCTGAGGACGAATCGTGCCTGGACAGTGATGTGAGGGTGCACCCGGTACCTTCCCTGCAGCACCTTCTCCTGCAGCTGCTCCCGGGTGGTGCCAGTGAACAAGACGCAGCCTACAGAGCATAAAGTAGAGGATGACCCCCAGGCTCCAGAGGTCTACTTCAGGACCATAGCCTTAGCCCTTGAAGACCTATGGGGCGCAGTAGTGGGGAGTTCCACAGTTGGTGGTCAGCTTGTGCCTGGCCTTGAAGTGTCAGCTTAGCCCAAAGTCCATGACTTTGACATTCCCTTCCGAGTCCAGGAGGATGTTATGTGGCTTCAGGTCCCTGTGCAGGATGCCTCTCTTGTGAGATTGGTAGTGATACCTTCATATATGGACATAGCATCATTTGAACTGTTTCCTTCCACAAGCCTCCTTTTTCCCCTCTCCACCTCCCTCCCACCATCCCTCCCGCTATTCTACTGATCTCTCTCCTCATTTATCTAAAGTCCCATATGTTTCCTGTTTTCTCTCGAGCTTCTACATATGAGAGAAAACAGGACCCTTGACTTTCTTAGACTGGTTGATCTCACTTAGCACAATATTCTATAATTCCATCCATTTTCCTGAAAATGACATAATTTCAATCTTCTTTTTTATTTTATTAGGTACAGTGTAATTTTGCATCATATTGGGGTACAGAGTGTTAGAAAAATACATGCACATACTCTTGTTGCCCTCCCCACCGGGTCCCCCCTCACCCTGCAAGGAATTGGAATTGGCAATTTTGTATGTGTTTAGAGCATTTTTCCATTATTGCATTCTTTATGACTTCATCCCCCCCTTCCCTAACCACCCTCGGTCACTCCCCTGGAGTCTCTGCTCATTTATCTGATGTTGCCCTTGTTACTTACTATCTCTCTAGCTTCCACATATAAGAGAGAACATACATCTACTTGTTCTTTGGGATTGGGTATACTCATTTAACATAATATTCTCGAGTTCCATCCATTTTCCTGCAAATGGTGTAATTTTGTTCTTCTTTATGACTGAGTAAAATTCCATTGTGTGTATATACCAAAGTTTTGTGACCCATTCATCCATGGATGGACATCTAGGCTGTATCCATAATTTGGCTATTGTAAATTGTGCTGCTATGAACATGGATTTGCACATATGGTAACATTCTGATTATATTTCCTTTGGGAAGATGCCCAGGAGTGCTATCGCTGGGTCATATGGTAGTTCCATTCCCAATCTTCTGAGAAACCTCCACACTGATTTCCAAAGCAGTTGTACTAGTTTGCAGTTTCACCAACAGTGTAATAGAGTTCTGGTTTCCCCACATCCTCGCCAGCATTTATTATTATTTGTGTTCTCGATGATTGCCATTCTAACTGGAGTGAGATGGAATCTCAGTGTAGTTTTGATTTGCATGTCCCTGATTGCTAAAGATGATGAACATTTTTTCATATATTTGTTGGTAATTTGAATTTCTTCTTTTGAAAAGTGTTTATTCAGTTCAGTTGCCCATTTTTAATTGGATTATTTGTTGTTTTAGTGTTAAGCTTTTTAAGCTCTTTGTATATTCTAGATATTAGACCTTTGTTCGATAGGTAGGTGGTGAAGATCTTCTCCCATTCTGTAGGGTCTCTCTGTAGAATCTTGATGGCTTCCTTTGTTGCACAGAAGCTTTTTAATTTAATGCTAGTCCATTCATTAATTCTTGTTTTAATTTCCTGAACTTTTGGGGTCTTACTGAGGAAGTTTCTACTTGTACCTACATGTTGCAGTGTTGGTCCTATACCCCTTTCTAGCAATTTCAAAGTTTTTGGTTTAATATCTAGATCTCTGAACCATCTAGAGTTGACATGTAGGGTGAGAGGTTAAGTTTAGTTCCATTTTTATACATATAGATAGCCAGTTCTCCCAACAGCATTTGTTGAAAAGGCTGTCCTTTCTCCAGTGTAAGTCTTTGGCACCTCTAGCAAAGATCAACTGGCTATAGATATGGGGATTTGTTTCTGGGTCTTCTATTCTATTCCATTGGTCTATGTGTCTGTTTTTGTGT
This sequence comes from Glis glis, assembly GCA_004027185.1. Taxonomy (NCBI): domain Eukaryota; kingdom Metazoa; phylum Chordata; class Mammalia; order Rodentia; family Gliridae; genus Glis; species Glis glis. Next base: position 9,356 of record PVJS01019712.1, read on the forward strand.
CAATACCATGCTGTTTTTATTACTATTGTTTGTAGTACAATTTGAAGTTAGGTATTGTGATGCCTCCAGCATGGTTTTTATTGTTGAGAACTGCTTTGGCTATTCTGGGTGTGTTTTGTTTTTCCATATGAATTTTAAAACATTTCTCTAGGTCTATGAAAAATGACGATATTTTATAGGGATTGCGTTGAATGTGTATATAGCTTTTGGAAGTATGGCCATTTTGACTATACTTATTATGCCTATCCAAGAACATGAGCCGTCTTTCCATCTTCTAAAATCTTCTTCAATTTCTTTCATAGTGATTTATAAATTTCATTATAGAATTCTTTCACCTCTTGGTTAAGTTTAATCCTAGGTATTTTATCTTTTTTGAGGTTATTGTGAATGAAATTTTTTTGTATTTCTTTTTCAGTGGATTCATGATTGGTGTGAAGGAATGCTAATGATTTTCATAGGTTGATTTTATATCCTGCTACTTTGCTAAAACTATTTATCACCTCTAGAAGTCTTCTTGATGAGTTTATTGGATCTTCTATGTAAAGGATCTTGTTGTCTGCAAACAAAGATAGTTCCAGGTCTTCTTTCCCTATTTATAGTCCTTTGATTCCTTTCTCCTGTATTATTGCTGAGGCTAGGATTTCAAGTACTATGGTGAATAGGAGTGGTGACAGTGGACATCCTTGTCTTATTGCTGTTCTTAAGGGAAATTCTGTTATTTTTTTCCCCACTCATAATGATGCTGGCTTCGGGTTTGTTGTATATAGCCTTTATGATGTCGAGGTAGGTTCCTTCTATTCCTAATTTCCTTAGTGTTTTTGTCATGAAAGGGTGCTGGATTTTGTCAAATGCTTTTTCTGCATCTATTGATATAATCATGTGATTTTTGTCCTTAACTCTATTAACGTGGTGAATTACATTTATTGATTTGTGAATGTCAAACCAGCCTTGTATCCCTGGGATGAAGCCTACTTGGTCATGGTGAATTATTTTCTCAATGTAGTTTTGAATGTGAATTGCTAATATTTTGTTGAGAAATTTTGCATTTACATTCGTCAATGATATTGGACTGTAAATTTCTTTTCTTGTGGTATCTTTATTTGGTTTGGGGATTAAGGTGATGCTGGCTTCATAGAATGGATTTGCTAGTATTCTTTTTTTATATTTCATGGAATAACTTGAGGAGCATTAGCATTAATTCTTCTATGAAGGTCTTGTAGAATTCAGTTGGGAATCCATCTGGGCCTGGACTCTTTGATGGGAGACCCTTTATTGTTGTTTTGATTTCTTTGCTTCTTATTGGTTTGTTTAGGTTTTCTCTGTCCTTTTGGTCCAGTTTAGGTAAGTTGCAGGTGGCTAAGAATTTGTCAATTTCCTCTGGGTTTTCTATTCTATTGAAGTATAAATTTTCAAAATACTTTCTAATAATGTTTTGGATTTTCATATTATCTGTGGTGATATCCCCATTTTCATCTCTTATCCTTGATATTTGGATCTGTTCTCTCTTTTTGTTAGGTTGGCTAAGGGTTTGTCAATCTTATTAATCCTTTCATAAAACCAGCTTTTTGTTTTGTTAATTTTTTTGGATCTTTTTGCTTATTTGTTTTCTATTCCATTAATTTCTTATCTGATTTTGATTATTTCCTGTCTTCTGCAGGCATTGAAGTTAGTTTGTTCCTGTTTTTCCAGGGCTTTGACATGCATCATTAGATTATTTATTTAGAGTCTTTCTGTTTTTCTTGTGTGGGCACTTAATGCTATAAATTTTCCTCTTAACACTACCTTCAGGGTGTTTTTGATTTTAATATGTTGTGTCTTTTCATTTGATTCTAGGAATTTTTAAATTTCTCTGGATGTTCATGTTGTTGATCTCTACTTTCAAACCATTGTGGTCTGATAGGATGCAAGGAATTATATTGATTTTTTGAACTTGCTGGTACGTATTTGTGGCCTAAAATATGGTCTATTTTGAGGAAGCTTCCATGGGCAGCTGAGAAGAATGTGTATTCAGCTGTTGTTGGATGAAATATTCTGAAAATGTCAGTTAGGTCCAATTGATTTATAGTATTCTTTAAGTCTGAGGTACCTTTACTAATCTTTTGTCTGGACGACCAATCTGGTGTAAGTGGTGTGTTGAAGTTTCCTAGGATTATTGTATTGGGGTCTATTTGGGTCTTCAAGTCAAGAAGAGCTTGCTTTAGATAGGTTGGTGCACTAATATTAGGGGCATAAATATTTAATATGGTTATGTCTTAATTATGGATAGTTCCTTTTATCAGTAAGAAGTATCCATCTTTGTCTCTCCTGACAAGTTTTGGCTTGAAGTTGGCTGTGTCAGATATGAGAGTAGCCACCCCTGCTTTTCTTCTGTCTCCATTTGCATGCAAAAATTATTTCCATCCTTTTACCTTCAGTTTATGAATCTCTCTCCTTATCTGGTGCGTTTCTTGCAAGGAGTATATAGTAGGATTATGCGTTTTAATCCAATCTTCTAGTCAATGTCTTTTAACTGGGGATTTGATACCATTGATGTTCCATGTTATTATGGAGAAATGATTTTTCTTTCCTGTCATTTTGAATAAAGGTTTTTATTTGAGGCAATAATGATTCTCCTTGGCTTAGTTATTCATCTGGTGGTATTCATTCCTTCTTTGATTTGGATGTCTGTTTTTCATTTCTTCCTTGTGGTTCATTTCTTTGAGTGTTTTGAGTGTTTTAAGTGCCAGTTTGGTCATCATGAATTCTTTTAACTTCTGTTATCTTGGAAAGTTTTTTTATTTCTCCCTCAATTTTGAAGGATAGCTTTGCTAGATATAGTAGTTTTGGTTGGAAGTTGTTTTCTCTAAGAGCTTGAAGTGTATCACTCCTTGCCCTCCTGGCTCTCAGTACTTGGGTTGAGAAATCTGGAGTAATTTTTATTGTTTTACCTCTGAAGGTTAGCTGATTTTTTGCTCTTGACTTTTTTAGGATTCTCTCCTCAGTCTCAATGTTGCATATTTTGATTATAATGTTGCGTGGGGACGTTCTTCTTTGGTCTTGTCTGATTGGGGCTCTGAATGCCTCCTGTACTTGGATGTCTTCATGTTGCTCCAAGTTTGGAAAATTTTCTGATATTGTTTCTCTGAAAAGATTCTTAATTCCCTTTGTCTGGGCTTCTATGCTTTCTTCAATGCCCATTATTCTTAGATTAGGCCTTTTAAAATTATCCCAAAGGTTTTGGATGTTCTTATCCTGCTGTTGTGTTGTTTTTACTGAATTCATGACTACATTTTCAGTTTTGAATGTACTATCTTCTACAGCTGAGACCCTATTTCCCATGTGGTCTATTCTATTGGTGATAGCTTCACTTGAATTGTTTAGTGACTCTTTCAATTCATTCAGATTTTCTGCTACTTTATGGGCATAGTTCTTAATTTCCTGAATGCTATCTCTGATTTCTTTTTTGGGGTAACTTATCATATTGAATATCAAAATTCTGAATTCTCCATCTGGCGTCCTCTGCACCTCTGTTTCAGTGGGTTCTGTTGTTGTGAGATTGTGAGGATTAGATGTGGTTTCGGTTCACTTTTCCCCATATTTTGGGGGGTCTTAGATGCTTGTGATGAAGTATGAATTAGTTTCTAAATGCCTGCTTCTTAAAATTGTGTGTTTGACCTAATCCTTCATTGCTTCCTTAAATAGGTATATCATCTGGCATGACTGGGTTATTTCAGAGTCTGCTTTGCCTGGTTCCCCCCTCTAGACTGTCATGTGATCTGGACAGGATTTGTTAACTGTTCAGAAGGGTGAACTGTCTTTGACTTGACTGTTTTGTTGATACTGGACGTGTTGTCTAAACCCCTGTTCTTTTCAGACTTCCAATTTGTGGGGAGATGTGCCTCTTTTCCCAGTGCTCACTGTCAGTATACTGGAGTGTATGGATGAAATTTGGTGGGTTATCCTCTGGCCTGTTCTGTATTTGGTGGAACTGGCTGCAGAGTATTTCTTTCTTGATTTCCTATCTTTGTAGTTCAGAGTTTTCACTCTAGGTTGGGAGGTTTAAGTCCAGGTGGACACTATTATGTTGTAGAGTGAGGGTTAGGGAGAAGATAGTATAGCAGGGGCAGTCCAAGGCAGAGAATAATCAGAAGGGGATTGCTGTGGTGTATTTTATAAAGAGACAAATGATCATGAAGAGGGGAGTGAGATAGAACAAAAGTATAAGAAAAAGGTAAAGACTCAGATGGAACCTGGTTGCAGACCAACCTTTAGACAGACACAACCACGTGGAGAGATGGCCCTATTTAGAAAGAGAAACCTCAGACAAGACTACTAGCACATAAACAAATAGGATAAAAAAGAAACAAAACAAAAAATACCTATAGCTCAAAACCAAGCTAAATGGATTAGAAATTAATGTTAGTGATAATAATATACAAAAGGGGAGGAGTAAATAGAGATCAATCTAACAAACAGAATGGTGAAACCAGAAGACCCCAAAACACTACCAATAACAGAGAAATAAAAGTATTTATTAGAAATTAAAAATGAAAAAAACAGAAAAAGTAGAAATAAAAAATAGAGGAATTTAAAATATAGATAAAATTCTAATTTTAAGTTTTTTTAATTAATACAAATTTTAAGGAAGATGAATCTTTCCCTTTTTTGAATATATATCTTTTTAGGGAGGAGACTTGATTTTGTTGGTAGTGAAACATAAAAAAAGGAATCCTTTTCTGTTCCAAATGACTATGGGTTTCTGTTGCCCCTGTTTGATAGAGTCTGTGTTTCCTTTGTCCTTCAGTGGGCAGGATTTAGGAGGGTCGATTTGAGCTCCTTTGAATTTTCTCTCAAATCCTTTCTACTTTAGGTTAAGGGCTGTGAGCTCATCCTTGCATCAGGTAGCTTTGATGCTCTATTGTGTGGGGGAAGGAGAAGATCCTCTCCTGTCAGTAGGCCCGATGATCCTGATTGCATGACCTTCGAATGCCTTGGGGTCCATGTTTATGTTGCATTCTGCACTGTGTTTGTTGTGTTCATGAGGGTTGTGCTGGAGCACAAGAACCAGGAGATGCTACTCCGACTGCACAGACCCGACCAGTGCAGACTCTGTGGTGGGTGGGCCTTGGTGCAGTGGTTTTCAATCTCTTGACAACCTGTGTTGGCCCCCTTGTAGCTTGGGCTCCTGTTGCTGCCACTGGGTCTATAAGAGAAGCTGTACCATTTTGGAGGAGAGCCTGCTAGTAGTTCCTGGTGGGAGGTGCCCCTGGGTTGGGGGTCCTGCTGGTGTTTCTCCCTGTGCTAACCCTGGTGGGTGCTCACTGGCCTAAGTCAGACCTTCGGCTTTGACTTGGCGGCTGTGGCTAGGTTGTGCCAATGATGGTATTTGTTAGTATCTGCTCCTGGAGGTAGTTTGAGATCTGGACTTTACAGGCTGTTCTCTGTGCAGTTGGGGTGGGTGAGACTGTTCTCAGCACCGCTCAAGGTGGATAGACACTGGTGCTGGGTCAGGGGGAGGTGGAGGCCTTGGGTTTGGCCACAAGAACACACCCAGAGGCAGGAGAGCTCTTCAAGGCTCTGTTTAGCCTGCTTCACCTGGGACCTGATGGGTGGGAGAGGGCGGGGTTCCACTGCACCCAGGAACCTGGCTGACCCCAGTCATCTCTGCTGGGGTGCTGGGTCTGGAGAGGGGGGGAGGAGGATGGGATCCCTGAGGAGTCAGCGTGTCCCCTTATGTGGGACCAACCCCCACTATGTCACCTGGTGGGATGTTGCAGGGTGCCCCGCCACACTGGGGTGCAGGGTGCAGGCTTTGTCCCCTGATAGGCAGTGTTGGGGGGCTGGGTCATGAGTGTGGAGTTCGTCTGCCCCACTTACTCAGCCGCTGTGGGGACAGCTCAGTAGCACTAGTTTAGTTTGTAGATGCAGAGCTCAGTGACCCAGCCCCTCTCTAAGCCCCGCGGCCTGTCCTGGTCCTGCGGTTGACCCATTCATCTAGATGCACTGTTTCTATGGATTAGAGATGGTTTACTCTGGTATAGATAAGTTAGTTGTTCCCTGTTGCTTGCTTACCTCAGAAAGGCTAAGGGAGCTTTCCTTAGGTGGATTTTCTGACAACTTCCCTGGGTTTGGGTTCTTGTCTATCCTGTCAGCCAACCTGACCCCAACTCCTTTTTATTCTTTAACTGGTCACTACTGTCCTTTGTCGTCAAGGGTGTCTTTTACCTCCCTCCCTTTTTTGTTTGGGAGCAATAAGGACTTCTGCTTTGAATCTTAGTAAAATGAAAGAATAAAACTTTTTAAAAACAAATCACTCAAAAGCATTTAACCAGTTTCAATAACACACCTAATATTCATAGCAGTTGTTAATTATCTGGTTGGAAAACTTTGAAAACTTATTGTTTTGCTTCACACTGTTTTATCTTTTGACCAATGAGGGAGAAATAGTAAGTCATATTTATGATATACATAGTAAAGTATTTTTATTTTTGTTTCTGTTTCTGCCTATTGTGTATCTATATTACTTTAATTCAAGATATATAAGTGTACCCCTAACATTTGAAATAACACTTTAAATTACATGGCAGAGTGAGATCATGAGATGAATGACTAATATATATGGTAGTTATATTTATGGTATTGTTAGTCATTGGAGTTTTCTAGCAAATACAATAAGGTATAAGATACATTTTCTGAAATTTATTTCACAAAGATTGTTGCTTTTTGAATTTCATTTTCCTCAAGAAGTTCATCTGCTTATATTCTGGGAAACAAATATACCAGTCTCAAAAATAAAATACATGTATTTTTTTTTACAGAATATATGAACGCTGTTAAAAACCACCATGGCATTCTATCCCATTAAATGATTTTTCCTAAAGTAAGAAGGCCCCTATATTCCTTAGAAGTAAAAGAATCTTTGGATGGTTCTGATCTCAACAAACATTATGCCGCTATTTTGAAAAGTATACTTCAATGAAGAGCAGACTCACTGTATCCTGGGAGAGAGCACTCTTTCAAAATTGTGTAGTTGTTACCGAGTTCTTTTTCAGATAAAACCTACAGATGCTACCTTGCAATCTCCTAATGCTTTTCATTCGGAAGCATCAAAGTGCATGTCTGTCCTCTCCTTGACATAACAACCCTCAGTGAAGGGACTATGGACTTTCCTAGCCTTTATTTCTTAATGTTCAAGAATACCCATCCCTTCATTTGTTTTTCCTGAAATCTAGGTAGCAGAGTCTTCTAGTTGCTTTAATCTGGGTAACTGTTAGTGTATGTGTCATGTTTTAAAGTTAGCATGGTGAGTGCAATGTGATACTCAATCTGATGGTGTAGCTGTGGTCTGACCAGGTCAGAGTAGAGCCTGAATAGTCTGCCTTTGATTTATCTGTCCTTGTGTCACTGTTAAGCCAGCACAAATTCAACTCACTTAATCTTTTATTTTTTATTTTTATTTTTGCAGTGCTGGGGATTAAAACCAGGGGCATTCTACCTCTAAGCTACACCCTCATTCTGATTTTCTTTTCTTTTCTGAAACAGGGTCTCACTAAGTTGCTGAGGCTAGCCTCAAACCTGTGATCCTTCGGTCTCAGCCTCCCAAGGCGTGTGCTACCATGCCTGGCTCAGTTGATCTTGATAACAACATTTTATGGTTAAGTTTTCCATAAATGTATAATTATCCTAATGCCAACCCTACACCTTGATCAGTTATCCTAGATTGTGCAATTGTGAAAGTAAACCTAGCACTTCACATAAAACGTACTAAAAGTCATCCTGTATCACACTCTCAAAAACATTTTGATCATTTTTGTGGCTTTGGTGGGTAGTAGAGGATCTAGTGCATAGTGGCTGTTGAATAAAGGCATTTAGAGTAAATATTGATAGATTAGATGTTTTTGAATTTTCTTTCAGTGTGTAATTTATCAGCACTATTTTAATGAAGCATTTATAGCATATTTTATAATTATGATTACAGGCTTCATTCCATTCACTAGTATTAATATCATATAAGACAAACTCAAGGATAAGGCTTGATGGCAATCTATCAGGGACTCCCAGGACTTCAATTAAGTTCCACAAGCATTTATCAATGCTAAATATGTGTCAGGCTTGTGTAGGCATTAACAATATGTTGCCCTAAAAAAATACCCAAGCTAGTTTCACATGGCCCTATTAATCAATACTGATTGGGTGCAGGGACTCAACTAGATAGTTAATTCATCTATCTATACCATCATTATATTTCATTTCACCTTGTACTTACAGAGTTATTATTAGAGATACTTTGATGCATCAAGATAAACTGGGTCTTCAGCATTATGTAATCTGCCAACCCCAAAATGCCATTAATAAAAGATATTAGAATAGATTTTAATGTCTCACTCATGAGGAAACTACCTTTAGGAGACTATCCAGTTTGTCATTGTAGAGGCCCATGTTTGTTTATCAGTTTCTCCAAGTACCGTCCTAGTGATTTTGGACAAGTTATTTAAATTTTCTCTTGGTTACTAGGGTTTGAACTCAGGGACATTCTACCTCTGAGCTACACCCCACCCTTTTTATTATTTTTTTTAAATTTTGAAACAGGGTCTTGCTAAGTTGCTGAGGCTGGCCTCAAACCTGCGATCCTCCTGTCTCAGCTTCCCAAGTACTGGGATTACAGGCATGTACCACCATGCCTGGCCAAGTTACTTAAATTTTCTAGCCTAAACTTTTTCTTCACCTGTAAACACAGATACTAACAAAACCTCAGAGAGTTGTGGGTTTTTTTTTTCTCCACATATTTTGACTACTGACATTTAATGTGAACGTTAACGTGGTAGTTTCAAATCCAGAATCTTCTGTTTGTTTCTTTTGTGTCCTCTCTGTTCTTTGTTACCTTTGTTCTCTTTTTTTTTCTGTCTTCTTTGACATTAATTAATTTTTAAAATGTTACCTTCTTTGTTGCCTTATTAACCATACCTCTTTGTTTTATGAGTGGCTGCCTTAAAGTTTATAGTATACATCTTTAAATTGTCACAGTCTACTTTCAAGTGATAATTATGGCACTTTACTAAACCTTTTAAAACCAGAAAAAAATTTATTTAAATATAAAAATGCCAAAATGGTTCATCAGCAGCAGACTTGCATTATAAGAAACAGTAAAGGAATTCTTTTAAGGCAATGGGAAAATTATACCAGATGTAAATATGTACACTGGAAATGTTAACTGCATGTGTAGATTAAATAATATTCTTTTTATTTTTTTTTAATTTGTGGTACTAGGGATTGAACCCAGGGACATTCCACCTCTAAGCTATAACCTCAGCCCTTTTTACTTTTTGCTAAGAGTCTTGTTAAGTTGCTAAGGCTGGCTTGAACCTGAAATCCTCCTGTCTCAGCCTTGGCTGTCTCTGCCAAGCAGTAGGATTGCGGACATGCACCACCTTGTCTGGCTCATCCGCATATTTTCTTTGAAGCAGTATCTGTTCAGATATTTTGCCCATTTTTAGTTAGGCTTTTAAATCCATTATTATTGAAGTTTAAAACTTCTTTGTATATTTTGGATATACTATTGGCATTTTGCCAATAATTTAAGTATACAAAAAAGTTTAAAACTAACTTCTTTGTATATTTTGGATATACTATTGGCATTTTGCCAATAATTTCCCCCAGTCTGTGGTTTGTAATTTTATTCTTTTCACAAAGCAGAAGTTTGTAATTTTAATGAAGTACAACTTACCAACTTTTTTTTCATGAATTTTGCTTTTGGTGTCGTATCTTCAAACAGTTGTTGCCAAATCCCTGGTCATCTGGATTTTCTCTCATATTGTCTTCTAGGAATTTAAAATGTTTGCATTTTACACTTAAACCCATAATCCATTTTCAGTTAATTTTGTGAAGGTTATAATCTCTATGTCTAGATTCATTCATATTTGCTTGTATATGTTCAGTTGTTCCAGCACTATATGTGGAAAAGATTATTTTTATTCATTTAGTTCCCCGTGCTCCTTTCTCAAAGATCAAATGATTATATTTATTTAATTCTATTCTGGCCATTAATCCATTTGTCTATTTTTTTTTTTACCTATATACTCAAGATACAAGCTTCCTTGAGTTTCATAACTTTGCAATAAATTTGGAATGTGGGTAGTACCACCTTCTCAATTTGTTCTTAAATATTTTTATTGTTCAGCCTGGGCCCTTTGTGTTTCCATATCAACTTTAGAATGACAATTTCCACAAATCACTTGGTAGGATTTTAATAGACATTGAATCTATAGATGGAGTTGGAAAAACATCTTGACACTACTGAATATTCCTATCGGTGAGCATGGAATATCTCTCCATTTATTTAATTCTTTTTTATTTATTTCTCCGAAGTTTTATAGTTTTCCTCACATGGATCATTTACATATATTTTAGACTTATACCTATTTATTTATTGTTGGTGAAAATATAAATGGTGTTATCTTTCTAATTTCACATTCCAATTGTTGCTGTTCTAAGGAAGGAATTGTTAGAAGGCTAAGACAGGAGGATCACAGGTTTGAGACCATCCTTGGCAACTTAGGAAGACCCTGTTTCGAAATAAATATAAAATAGGGCTGGAGTTTAGCTCAGAGGTAGAATGCTCCTGGGTTCAATCTCCAATATCAAACACCCACAAAATTGACTTTTGTATATTGGCGTTGTATCCTGCAACCTCTCTACTCTCACCTATTCTAATAGGTTTTGTTGTTGTTGCTGATTCTATCAAAATCTTTACTTAGACAATCATGTCATCTGTGAGTAAAAACCAATTTTCTTCCTTACTTTGCAGTAAGGAATTATTGTTATGTTATTTCTATATCTCGACTTATCGGATTATACCTCTAGTACAATGTTGCAGAGAAATGGTAAAAGACACTTTAATATATTTCATCAAGTTGTATACTTGTTTGAAATGGGAGGGTCAGTGTGAGACCAGTTATAATATCATGCATGAAGCAGAAGGCAAATATACTTTTCTTTTTTAAATTAAATAAAACTTATTTTTAATCTGATGCATAAAATCAAGCAAAAATTGGATGGATTATAGGGGTACCATGTGATGATTCAATACAGGTATACACTGAGTAATGTTCAAATCAGGTTAAATATATCTATCTTCTCAACTACTTTTTAGTTCTTTAATGTGAAAACATTCAGAATCCTTTCTTCCAGCTTTTGGAAGAATATAGTACGTGGTTGTTACATAGATCTACCCCACTGCGTCAGAGAACACCAGAACTTCTTATTCATATCTGATTGTGACTTAGTTCCTGCTGATGAACCTTTCCTCCCCGTGCCCCATTCCACAGGCGTCTAGTTACCACTATTCTGCTCTCAACTTCTATGAGACCAGCTCTTTTAGCTTCCCCATGTGAGTGAGGTCATCAAGTGCTTGTCATTCTTAGCAGGTTCTTTTCCATTTCTTTTTAAATTCTTGATATTGGTAATTTGTGTCTTCTTCGTATTTTTCTTTAATGGTCCGGGAGGAGTTTTATCAATTTTATTGATCTTTCAAAGAATCCATTTTGGCTTTATTTTCCCTTTGCTTTTATGTTTCCAACATTACTGACTTGTTCTCTGACATGTTATTTCCTTTCTATAGCTTGCTTTGCGTTTGATTTGACTTTTTATTTTTCTAGTTTCTGAAGGCAGAAGCCAAGGCTATTAATTTGAGACCTTTCTTCTTCCAAATACAGGATTTTAGTGCCATAATTTTTCTTTTAAGTGCTCTTTTAGCTGTATCCCACAAGTTAAGTATTTGAAATTATTCAGGTATCTTTCTGCTATTCTAATGCAATTCCATTTGGATGAAAGGACATATTTTATAAAGCTTGATTTATTGTAAATGTATTAAAACTTGTTTTATGGTCCAGAATGTATGGGGTGGTAGTAGTAAGTGTTCTGTGTACAATGAAAAGAAAGTTTATTTTGCTTTATTCAGATAGATGGTCTACAAAAATCAGTGAGGTAAAGACACTTGATAGAGTTTTTCAAGTCTTCTCTATCTCTACTAGTTTTCTGTGTATTTGTTATTTCAATTATCAACAAAGGAGAATTGTAATCTCCAATAATAGGCTTCATCAATTTCTGCCTTTGTTTCTATCAGGGTTTTTAATGTATTTTGAAATTCTCTTATTTGTATACACATTTAGGATTTTAATAATCCCTTGATAGGTGGACATTCTTATCCATATAAAATGTTTCTTGTTTGTCCTAGAAATAGTCCTTGCTCCAATATCTGCTTTCTATGTTATTGACAGGTATTGCACCTTTATTTTGATTAGTATTATCATAGTAAATCTTTTTCTTTCCTTTAATTTTAACTTGTGTATATATTTACATTAAGGTGGATTTTCTATAGAGAGCACATAGTTGGGATTTATTTGACAATAGGATTCTTGCATTGTGTGCTTGGAGCAGAGTTTCTCAACCTTAGCAATATTGATATTTTGGGCCAGATAATTCTTTTTTGGGGGTGCTGTCCTCTGCATGGTAAGATGTTTAGTTGCATTCTTGGCTTATACCACCTAGGTGCCAATACTTGCCCCCAGCACAAAAATGACAATGATAATATTTCTAGACACTGCCAAATATTCACTGGGAGCGTCAGAATCACCCTTCAGTTGAGAAACACTGGTTTATATAATACTACTATAATTGTTGATATTTTTTAGTTTAAATCTACCATCTCATTGTTTTTATTGTTTCATTCATTCTTTTTTTCTCCATCTTATTTTCTTTTAGATGAATTATTTTTATAATTCTATATTAACTGCTATATTGACTTATTACTTGTACCCATTTATTATTATTTTAGTGGTTTCCCCAAGTTTTAATGTGTGTGTGTATATGTGTATTGTGTATATATATTATATGTAATTGATCACAGTTTGTCTTCAAATAATATTATAAATATATAAATATATTATAAATATACAAATATATTATAAATAATATTATAAATATATGTACTGTAAATCAAGTATAATAATTTTATAGTAGTAAGTTTTCTTTCCTCCCTTTCTGGTCTTTATGATACCCAAGCATCAATCCTTGCTTTTTATTCTGCTTTAGAAGATTCCTCATCTGCATCTGTTGATCAATACTCTGCTGAAGGTTTAAGGAGAAATATCTATCAGTCACTAGTGTTCTCTCTCTCCTTTCCACTATTGTACCTTGTAAAATTTGGTCATTTTCTCCTCTCTAGATAGCAAACTCTTGCCCCTTCACTCAGGGTGGCCTCCAGAATTCCCTTGATTCATTTCTCTATACTGTGGCCTAGAAACTCTTTCCAGACAGTACTTTTGGGTTTTCCTAAGGCCCATGGAATTTGTTTCCCTCCTCTGCTGTCACTGACATGGGATGCCTGTTTTCCAGTGTCTGAAAATCATTGTGTTACATAAAATGTTCAGTTTTCATACTTTAGTAGAGTTGATAAATCTGGTCACTGCTACTGAATTATAGCCAGAAAATGTATGCCAATTTTATTTATGCAATGTCTGACATCTCTACCATATCACAAGTTTTTTTTTCATTTTGAGAATTATGGTTGCTTGCTGTTTTAAGCATTACCAAACATTAGGTTGCGTATTCCAGGCTTTCTGTGATTTAGAACAAAATAAGCTTGAGGCCCTCTCCCATGGACTAAAGAACCCAAAGAACTCTCTATCTCCTAATATGTCTGAGGTTTTGGGGAGGCAGATGGATTTGAAGGTCGTCTCTAGCTTCAGTTTCTTGCTTCTCACATTCTCTGTTTTAGGCAATGATAATAAAGATAAGTAATTGAAATTGTCCTTCTCTTTATGCATGCACATGCACACACATGCACGCACACACACACACACACACACACACACACACACACACACTTAATGCAGCATTTGTTAGTACTATGCACTAATATTTGTGGAGCATTGAAAAGTCGTAACATTCACCATTCCTGTCCCTCATGGATTTTTGGCCAACTGTGATAACAGGAAGAATTTTCACTGGCCTTCCACTCCAAAAAATATTTTAGTTTTCAACTTCTTACTAGATTTATTCTCCCTTTTTGTCCCTATCCCTTATTATCTTCCTTCTGGTATTGCCCATGAAATTTGAAATCCATCTCTTTCTGCTATGCACAGCAACCGAATCATGTTCTAGTCCTCCTCCCAGCCTCAGAGCCCTGAGTTACCCCTGTGTTTATCTCCAGGCTAAACAGTCATCCCAGTTCCATATGAGAGAACCCCAAAATCAAACACGCTTACTTAGGAAGGGATATATTTTCTCATGCAAGGGGCAGGGATATCACCCAGGGAAAAGTAGACGCAGAGACTTGAACCTCTTAGGATATTCCCCGACTCTTCTATTTCTTTGGCTTGATAGATAAATTGCCTCACCCTGAATCCCTCTCAGATACCAGATTGGTCCATAAGCACATCAACTTCCTGGCATACATCTTCCAGTGCACCACAGTGATAAGCCTATTTTTGCCTTAGGACCAATCTGTGGCATCCTGTGGAAGAACTCTATTGGGCTTAATATTTGCCCAACCTGTGGTGGAAGAGAAAGTGTAAGACGCTTGTTAACCCCTTCTCCATCAGGGCTAGAATAGGGACAAATATTTCTCAAAAGAAGGAGATATATATTTCCCAGAAAAAGGAGTAAGTTGAGAAATGCTAGACAGAATAGTAGGTGTGCATTCTATTCCCACAGACTGTGAAACACCTGCTTGCTATTATTATTAGTAATAACTTTGTTAAGTACTTACTGTGTGCTTTATGTGCATGATCTCATTTAATACAGCATAGATAATTAGGTATTGTTCCCATTTTAAAGAGCAGAAATCTGAAGTTTAGTGAGGCAACTCATCCAAGGATAAATTCCTGCTCACTAAGTAGCTGAGTGTTGAGATCCAAGTCTCTCTATCCTCAAGTCTCCCTAGACCCATGATCTTAATTATCATAGCACATGGCTTCTAAAAGATTTCAGAATTGACCTTCTGTGTACTCTGATAATCATTCCTTGTGCCTTCAACATTTTTATCATAAATGGGGAACATGGTGTCATTATGTAAAATCTATATCTTTCCAAAATGTGAAATAAGCATTGTGTCTTTATCTGTTCTTCAACCAGTAGTGGTATTAAATTTCTGATCTTTATTGCTTTATGACTCTATAACTTATATCACTCACTCATGGAGATAATTCTTTTAAAAAAAGAGAAAATGAAAAGAAATAAACTTTCATCAAGAGTTTACCATTTCCAGATGTTTTTCATATAATATTTTTTAATAGTCACATCAACTTTGTGATAAGTGAGTACATTTTAAAAGGAGAAACAGAAGGAGGATTAAGGAAGGAAACAGTTTAAATAATACCATTTAAATATGTGAACATATTACTATCAATTTCACTGGCATGTACAGGAAGGGAGGAAGGGGGAACAGGGTAGTATGTGGAAAGAAATACACCGAGAGCAGTGTGCATGTATGTTTGTGTCACATTGAACCTCACTATTGTGTATGATTGCAATACACTAATAAAAGTTTTAAAAATAAAACGAGTAAGTAGGCTCAGAGGGCTTAATGTCAAGGGTTCATTCACTCATTCATTCAATACATCCTTAAACTTGAAACATTGATTGAGAATAATATTTCGTACTATTATTGCAAAACAAATAGCACAGGATCCCTGTTCAGAGGTAGAATGCTCCTAGGTTCAATCCCTAGTACCACAATAAGAAAAAAAAAAGAAAAGAAAAAGGGAGTTGGAAGGAGGATAATGAGAGTTGAGGCCAAAGTGATTACGCATTGTCTGATTTAAAGAATCTTAAATATGCAATGACATGGTTAGACTATTTTATGAAAACTAGGTGTGTAGCATTTTAAGAAGAAAGACACAGCTAGGAGCAGTGGTGCATACCTGTCATCCCAGTACTTGGGAGATTGAAATAGGAGGATTGCAGATTCAAGGCCAGCCTCAACAATTTAGCGACATGCTCAGCAACTTAGTAAGACCTTGTTTCAAAGTAAAAAATAAAAAGGGCTGGGGGTGTAGCTCAGAGGTAGAACAGCTCTGGGTTCAATCCCCAGTATAAAAAAAAAATAAAAAAGAGAAGAAGAAGAAGAAGGGCACAATCATATGGGAATTAGAGATCAGTACAGTGGTTCTTGATCTTTGTTACATATTAGAATCACGGTCTAGTATAGTGGTTCTTGATCTTTGTTACATATTAGAATCACCTTGGGAGTTTCAAAAACTTTGAATGCCAGGTCACACCCTAAGCCAATTAAATCAGAATATCTGATAGAAGGAGTCAGGCATTGGTGTTTCATTTAGGGGGAAAATAAGGGCATAAACCCCCCACAATGCTGCTGGTACATTTGGACAAAAAGTTCTGTGTCCAAATCCAATTTGTAGGAACATTTACTGTCTGGGCTGAAATTAGATGCCCCATGGACAAGTCCACAAGCCGAACTATTATGTGACTTTGCTTGTCCATCAGTGCCATTCTATGTTACACAAAGAACTTAGACCACTGAGACCTTAAAAATATTTCTGTACCTTTAATCAGACATCAGTAGAAAACATACGTTTGCTCCCAGTGAAAGGCTGATAAAGGGCTTTCTTTCTTTTTTTTTTAACCTAGATTTCTGAAACATTTCAACCTGGCTCAGTTACGCTATAGAAATGGGCAGAAAAGTGGACACTCATGGCTCACATACCGAATTTCACTCCTTATGTGTAATCTTGCTGCAAGCTTCTAGCAGTTTCACATGAGGTGTTTATAGTTTTTCTTCACTACTTTGTGGTCATCTATCTTTGGGGTGTTTTGATGCTTTTCCCACAAAATGAAAATTTATCTAATATCATTGGGCTTCCCACATCTCTGAGACGCATTTTGAAAAATACACATTCATGCAGGGAACCACTGACTTGCTGAGGTGTACTATTCCTTCTGGAGCCTTGTAAATTGAATTCTCTGGAAGATACACATGATAGCCTAGAAGTGAAAAGCTTTTTTTTTTTTTGCTTTGCTACTGTTTTGTGATCTTACATATATCAGATATTTTAGTATTTAATAAGGATTTCTTTGTAAATAGCTTCCAGCTTCCCAAGTTAGGTCCATTCAACTCAAAATGCTTTTCCACTGTGTTTTTATTTCAGTTTATCCAGATCCTATTCACTTTGTAAAAACAGCAGAAATTTCTAATGGTAGCACAGTTGCTGCCTTGACCCAATGAGATAAGTCCCAGATTTGTTCCCTTTATTGTACTTTTTTTTCTTGTTTATTGAATTAACCCCCATAGAGAAGGATCATGATATTTTGGATGAAGAGTTTTGGCAATAACATTTGCTTTTATGAAATGCAAGTGCTTTTTGAAATGCTCCATCGCACCCGTGAGAAATCAGTGAACATTAAAACCACTTTGTCCATTTATCCACCCATCAAATATTTTTAACTGTAATAAAGTTGCTAAGCTTCCTGACTGCCTTATTGGTCAAGACATAGAGAGTTTTTCAGGGACTTTGGCTATAGGACAGGTCTATGGGGTACCCACAGGACAGGTCTATGGGGTGCCTGCAGGACAGGCCTATGGGGTGCCCACAGGACAGGTCTATCGGGTACCCGCAGGACAGGTCTATGGGGAACCCGCAGGCATTGATGTGGCTTCTAGCAATTTGCATCCCTAAAATCACTGGGAGAATTTGGGATTTTTCTCTCTCTACTAAATTCTTTCATGTCTTCCTCTCTAAACACTGTTGTCAAAATCAGCATTTCCTCTACTCCAATCACAATCACCCTGTCTTTCTGGTTCCAACTGACCTATTTATTGATATGGTCACAATAAGACTCCCATCCAGTTCTTGAATCCCACATCAAATATTCTGATCTAGTTTATGGATAGCAGATGTTAGGTGTTTCTTAGCACTCCCCAGATTATTGAAAAGTGAGACTGGGATTGAAGACCACAGGTCCCAAAGGATGGTAAGATGCTCCAGTAGCAATTGGGTGCCTTTGGGTGATCTCGAGAAGTTTCCAGGGAAACAAGGCATTCCCATTGAGCACTTTGCCCTGAGGGTTTGCATGATGTGCTGGTCTCAGACATGAGTTCTTATCTCTGCATGTTCCCTTTTTTCACCATTGTTTAGAGCATCTGCTATCGTTTAGGTGTAGAAGGTCTCCCTAGACCTCACTGGAGACAAGGTAGCCATGTTGGAGGTGGGGCTTGGTTTCTGAGGAGGTGTCCCTGGGGATTGACTTTGGGGATTATTTATGGTCCTTCCTCCCTTGCACTCTCTCTTGCTTCCAGCTTCCATGATGTGAGAGCAGAGCCCTTGTATACTCTTTCTCTCTGCTTCCCACTCCCTGCCCTGAGCTCCACTGATGTAACCTGGCCTAACATGGACTGCACCCCTGAAATCTCCAGAACGGTGAGCAAATAAATTTTCTTTCCTCTAAATTGTGGTGGTCAGATGTTTTAGATTATAGCAGCGAGAATGCTGTCTGAAACAGCATCTTTCCTGCCCTCAGACTGAGTTCAAATTCTGCACATGCTATTTGCTATAATCTGAATGCCTGTGTCCAGGCTGAGTTCAAATTCTTCACAAACTATCTGCTACATCTGAATGCCTGTGTCCCTCTATGATTGCCACATTGAAACCTAATCTTTAATGTGAAGTATTGAGAGATGCGGCCTTTAGGAAATGGTCAAGTCATGAAGGTAGAGCCTTCATGAATGGGATTAGTGGCCTTATAAAACAAGACTCAGGGAGTCTCTTTGCCCCTTCCAGTATGGGAGGACACAGTGAGAAGGCACCAGCAATGAAAGATAGACCCTCACTAGACACCAAATCTGCTGGCACCTCCATCTTGGATTTCTTAGCCTCCAGGGTATGAGAAATACATTTCTGCTGTTTATAAGCTACCCAGTTTATGGTGTTATCATTATAGCAGCCCAAATGGACTGACACTAACTATTGTTAGGTGACTCTGGGTAAATTACTTAAACTTGCTGAATCTCAGTTTCCTGATTGACAAAGTGGGACAATGAAACCTCTCAGGGTTCTTGTGCTGTTTAAATAAATGACACCAATGTCTGAAATCCTCAGGAACAAGCCTAGTGGAGGAAGCTCTCAATGGAAGTCTCTGCTATGCAGCAGAAGCAGAGACAGCAGCAGCAGTATTCACTAGCCACATATGAAAAATACTTGGAGGGCTTCAGACTCCTCCATGGCAACATCTGGGATAAAGAGTTAGTCTTTGCAAGTTAGACAAAATATCTAAGCATTGTTATTACCCAGAAAACACATTAGGATTTAAAATGTTCTGTAGGTCACCAATTCCAAGCTTCATTAAACTCCGAAAAAAGCAGAATTTTAAAGTTGAGGCTCTCTACAAACAAACAAACAAAAAATCCCAAATGCCATCATGCTTTTCTCCCAAGTACAAATAGCAGTAGTCTGAAATCTTCTGCCAAGATGATGAATTGGGTGAGATCCTATCTCTGAAGTCATCGGAAATAATGAGAAAGGCCAGGTTCCATCTAGCGGATAGCACAGGTCCCATTGACTTCCAGGTGTTCCAGATTAAGATGAATGCTCTGGGATCCCAGGAAGCAGGTGCACAGGTGCAGCGCCAGGCAGTGGATCCAGCTGGTGAGCTCAGGTCTACCAGCTGCTGCTCAGACCTGGCTTCCCAATGGAAATTCAAGGGAAGGACAGACCTCCTTTGCAGATCTGTAAGTGTCTCCCTCCTCTAAGTCAAATCCATGGCTGGGATTTACGACTACAGGTGTATCAAATTTGTGCTGCAATCCAGATCTACAAAAGAGGGGAGCAATATTTCACTTTATTTTAAAAATATACCATATAAAATAGCGTGCCCTGCAGATTACTTAAATAATAACTGATAATGTGGCATAGGGGACAGGGAGTGAATGCTGAAGTTAGAGACTCAACACGAATCCCAGCTCTCTAGTAACTGTGTTACCTGGCACAGGTGACCAACTTCTTTGAAGCTGAGCTTTCCCAGTAATAAATGAGAGTTGTAATAAGTGCCTTGGAAGTGTGTGACAAAAAATAGTTATCACATTATTGTTTGTAAAGGGCCTAGCATACTGCGAAACACAAAGCAAATTCTCACCCTTATCTTTCTTTACTTATTTGGTGTATATATAAAGTACAACATTCTACTTCCGCCCTCTCATTTGGAAGTAACTTTGGTATATAATATTTTAGGAAAGAGTTTTAATCCATGCTAGTAGTGATAAACATTGTTACAAGGGTTAAGTGCTGTTAAAAGTCATTTATTTCTGGGTGTGGTGGTACACTACTGTAATCCCAGCACTTGGGAGGCTGAGGCAGGAAGATTACAGGTTTGAGGCCAGCCTCAGCAACTTAGCGAGACTCTCAGCAATCTATTGAGACCCTGTTTTAAAAACAAAAAATAAAAAGGGCTGAGGGTATAGTATAGCTCAGAGGTAGAATGCCCCCGGGTTCAATCCCCAGTACTACAGAAAAAAAAAGTCATTTATGGTAAACTGAGAAGAGTGGAAGATAAAGAAAACCCAGAACAGCTTGCTTACTGTGTAGGTTTCCCATAGGATCTAATCTTTGTAGACCCTGCACTGAGCCAACACCTGTTAGCCCTTGCAGGCATGGGGCAGTAGCCTTTGCAGGTTACTATCATGGGAGGGTGGCTCTGGTATTGAGAACTGAGTTCAGTGGTCTAAGTGGGCTGGAAGTGGTGCTTAAGGGTGTGAGAAGTTCCCAAATCAAGAGAGGGGAGGTAGCACTGACAACTTCCTCACATGCATCCAAAGCCTCATTCATCTGTAAATGAATCTTTTACTAACAAAGTCCTGGGAGTAGTTTTCTGTTTACCCCCTAACCTTTCCAAAGAATGTGCTATAAAGGAAACGTGAAGCTGCACGTGGTCATCTTGGTCAAACCAAGGAGCTGAGGCAAGCAGAAAAGCATGAATGTACCTGTGCAATGAAAGTTCACATACCAAACACATGGCAGCTGGGCTCCGGCCCATAGGCCATGGTCTCCTGACCCTTGCTTTGCAGCAGCTGCATCCAACAGAATCTCTGGCAGTGATGGAGAGGTTCTATATTTGCATTTCCAACATGGTACCCATTAGCTACATGTGTCTATTGAACACTTTTAATGTGGCCTTTGTGACCAAGGGACTGAAATTTTAATTTTATTTTACATTCATTAATTTACATTGCAATTTAAATAGCCACCTCTACCTAGTGACAACAGCCATGGACAGGTGAGGTATAGCTCTTGGGACAGTAGGTAGCTCTAGCCATCATGGAATAGATTAGCAATGATTATACCAAAGCTCTTTTAAAAGTAATAACTTCAAAGAACAAATAACATCATCAGTTATAAAGCATACAGGGTTAAAGAAAAATCAGAATGAAATAATTTAAATTTGGCAGAAGTATTATCTTAGCCTCTTTCTTGAATGCCATTCTCAGATTACTGTAAATTGTTTTTTCCTTAATTTGTTCTGTCATACATAGCACCTTCATTAAAAAATGTAGCTCTCTCTGTCTCTTTCTGTCTGAGTATATATAGAACCAGGGGAATTATCTGCCCTCTTTCTCTTTGAAGCTCAGCAGACAGAGTTTTAATTCCGAATTCTACAACTATCAGCTGTGTCACCTTTGGGCAAGTTATTTCTTCATCTGTGAAACCAGGCAAATATTACTTTTATCTGCCTTTGAAAAGTTTGGGGAATTAATTGAAATAATATATTTAAAATACCCAACATTGAGAATGGTACACGGTAGGCGATTTCCAAATATTAGTTCATTTGCCTTTTGCTCTATGCCCTAAATTCATGTGACAATGTTAATTTGATTTTTTTATTGATGTAAACCACTTCCCTGGCCAAATTAGCAAGCTGGATCTTCCTTGCACTTTTGGTTGCTGATGCTTCTTTCGAGGATAAGTTATTGATGTTATCTTTACAAAAAAATTAACCCTCAGAGACACCAGTTGCTGACTCTGCACAAAACCAATATTCAGAAAATATGCAATAATATAACAATGAACCTAACTCATTTCCTCCTCATTTCTATTATTTAGATGACTTACAGAAATGAATGATGCTGATAGAATGGATAGAGATATTAGGACCTCACTGCGTATTCTACTTGAGAGCGCATGCTTACATAACTCATGCCCGCCTTCACCATCAGAAAAGAATAGATTATATTTCTATTTGGGGATGTTTGCAAATTAATTTGAGACCCTGTGAAACATTGTTTTGGTATGCAGCATGGCATCATTTACACACAAGGAAAACTGTGGCCACTTAAAGCCAAAACATTGACCAAACTGATTTTAAGGTGTTAAATAGGCTACTGGAAATGTAGTACCATAACATTTATGCATACGAAGGTACAGAGGGAAAATAAATTTGCTACTTTCGAAGTGATATTTCAATGCCATCAGTTATTTTTGCCACTCAGCACTTGCTCACTGAAACATGCTCATTGATTTATTATGGATCTTAAATATATCTATACTTAGGATGCACAAGTCACTGTGCACAGGAGTGTAAAGACGTTCCCACCACACGTGTTGTACATACGTACAATTGCATACGTCTGGCCAGCAGCTTTCCCATTTTGCTGTGCTCAAGATGATATGAGTCATTCGATTGTTAATATTGAATTTATGTTATATAAAAACTCCCATGAAGGTTTGAGGCTAAGAGGAAGAGGCGGCATCATTTCATATAAACATTATCTCGACCTCTTCCTGTTGCTTTGTGAGTATATTTTTCTGCATATTTAAAGTTTATAGCAGAGCGCAGGTTCAGAGTTTCCTTTCATATTCAAACTTTATGGCGAAGCCACCGCTACATATTAATACAGCAGCCGTAATGTATTTCTAGTTAAGCTGTCATAAAGTCTAGGGCTTTTCACATCATCACTTTTGAAGGTCGGTGCCACAGAGAAAAAAAGCCATTTGTACTGGGTCGCCATGGTGGTTTATAATACACACGGTAATAAATATCACGATATATTTCATTTTTATATGTTTCTGATGAAGAGGTAAAAGTGCATCTTCTACAGTTGCTTTTCAGAAATTGCTCATCTGTTCAGAGCGAGGGTAAAAGAGACTGAAGCTCAACATTATTTATCGAGACATTACCCCTCTTCACTCACACCGCAGCCGAAATGAGAGAGGGATACCAATGGTATTTCACTTACAGTATTGATTTCCCAGCTCGCCCCACAGAAGGACTGAGTGTGTATTCAGGATTGATGAAGATGGAGATATCCTGGCAAGCATAGTTTCCTTTGTTTTTTTAATTTTTATCATTTTAATAATGTGTATCCTTTTGAAATGTCTTTTTCAGATGATACTTCACTGTTTTCTTGTGGCGTCTAATGTTTGCAAGCACATTAGAAATGTTCAAAGCCAGGCATGGTGGCACATGCCTGTAATCCCAGTACTTGGAAGACTGAGACAGGAGGATCGTGGGTTCGAGGACAGCCTCAGCAATGTAGCGAGACTCTCAGCAACCTAGCCAGACCCTGTTTCAAAATAAAAAATAAAAAGGGCTGGGGGTGTAGCTCAGAAATAGAATGCCCCTGGGTTCAATACCCAGTAAAACACACACGCGCGCGCACACACACACACACACACACACACGCGAAATGTTTGAAAGCTCAAGGATATCAGTGTATACATACATACATATGAATATATATAGTTTGTATGTATGTATATACTGTGTGTAAGTTTGCACAGGTATAGTTTACCTTTTGTATTGGGGCTTGAACCCAGGACATTTTACCTTACAATAATAAGGATTTTGATAAACAAGGCTTCTGTGTTTACTTAGGAAGGATGACTTAGGAGGGAGGTAAATGACATCTGTCTCCCCTTTTCCCCTCTGATTTGCTCCTATGTGTTTTCCTCTTTTGATCAACTAATGTCACTCATTTTGGGGTTGAATCACATATCCCTGTCAGCTAAGCTAATTCTCTTCCTTTTCCCTTTTCAGTTCCGCCCCATGACAACTTCTTTTTTTTTTTTTTTTTTTTTTTTTTT
>PVJS01019713.1:0-33415 GCA_004027185.1 Glis glis
TTCCCTTCCCTTCCCTTCCCTCCCTCCCTCCCTCCCTCCCTCCCTCCCTTCTTTCTTTCTTTCTTTCTTTCTTTCTTTCTTTCTTTCTTTCTTTCTTTCTTTCCAGGGGCATTCTATCTTTGAGCTACACCCCCAGCTTTGTTTTATTTTCTGTTTTGAACCAGGGCCTCACTAAGTTGCTGAGGCTGGCCTCAAACCTACCATCCTCCTGTCTCAGCTTCCCAAGTACTGGGATTACAGGTTTATGCCGCCATGCTGAGCTAACTAGCCTCACTTTCAAGTGGGCATTTTCTCCTCAAACTGGCGAGTTTCCATCTCAGAAGATGTGCGTGCCCTTGGGCGGTCTAAGGGGAGGGAATGTACTTGGTGGGAGGTGTATTGCTTCACTCACACAGTGTTCTCCGTGCAGTGAGATTCAAAATGCCCTCAACTTTCAAGAACAATTACACAGTAGTTGTACAACAGACAAATGATTTGGTTTCTCCAAGCCTCAATGTCTTTGTCTGTAACATGGGATTTTTGTACCCTACCTCAAAGGGTTCTAGTTAAGACCAGAGCAAAGAATGTGTATAAAGGGCTTTGTGTTGGGCTTTTTAGCTATAACCTTTTATTCTTAGGTGAGGTTAGGAATGGTGGTGGGGATAAAGGTTCAGAAGAGCATTTTCCCTTTCAAAACATAAGACTAAGAGTGCCTGGCCTTTTAATTTCCAGGCACTGGAAAATTAATTTAATTTTTTCAACGCTGTGGAATTCTCGAGTAAAAATTAAAAGATGAAATCTGGTGGTGCACGCCTGTAATCCCAGTACTTAAGAGGCTGAGATGGGATAATCGCAGGTTCACAGCCAGCCTTAGCAGCTTAGTGAGGCCCTCTGCATCTTAATGAAACCTTGTTTCAAAATAAAAAAAATAAAAAATAGGACTATAAAAAATGGGAGTGTAGTTCAGAGGTAGATAGCCCCTGGGTTCAATCCTGAGGGCCCTCCCCCCTCCCCCCCCCCACAATCTGGAAAAACTTTGCTTAAATAACCTTTTGCAAGTCATTTATTAACCTGTTGTATAATCGATAGAGACTGGTATGATCTGACTGTAGTATTAATAGTACCTTAAATTTGTTTTCTTACTTTAGGGCTTAGGCAGAGATTGCTCTCAGTGATCTAAACTGTACATGTTCAAGGCATGAAGGTTAAGATCCTCCTGTCTAGTAACCCAAAGTGGTGGTAAAAGAGGTGCCTATCTTCAAGGACTGTTCCCTCTTAAAAAAGAAAAAAAAAACAGCAGTGAGACAGTATCTCTGCTGTGTAAAAATCATATTACAGTATCTACCACTTGATTTCCTTGAAAGATCTATTGTTTTCTTTCTTGGTCAAAGATGGTTTGAAACTCTGGAATTCCCCTGAATATTTCTCTATAAATTGAAAAATGGGTGGAGTGGGTGGGGTTCTTTTAGAAGATTGGAATAAAAGGTGAAGAATTTTTTTTTTCATCTAGGTAGCATTATTCATTTTGGGAAAAAAGAGGCAGGTTGAAGAAGATATTTCTATCCCTGCAGCATACACAACAACCTGTATTTTGGGGATGTTTTGTTCTCGGTGAACAGCCACTGGCATTCTTTTCTGTATGAGGAACAAGGGCATTTTTATAGTTCCAGGAAAGTATGGGAAGTACGGCTTTTGTTCTGCTAGTGTGGAGTCGCTGCTGCTGTTACCATAGAACAAGCCTTTGGCCCCCAGCTCCAGCTATGGGGCCCCCTGTCCCAGCCTTCGTCCCTGTGTCTGTCCATGCCATTGAACAACACCAGGTGGATCTAGAGCGCTCCAGGCCAGTCTCACAGGAATGCCTTTTATCCTGTGTTCACCCTGTGCTGCCCCAACAGAGAGCTGCTTCTCATTGAGAGCCTGTGGGAACCCAGCACGCCCTGCTGCCACTCTTCTTATTGCATCTTTTATTTATTTGTTTTGGCACTGGGGAATGAACCTAGGGGCATTCTACCTCCAAGCTATACCCCTAGCCCTATTTTTATTTTTTATTTGGAAACAAGGTCTTGCTAAATTGCTGAGAGCCTCACTGAGTTGCTGAGGCTGGCTTTGAACCTGCGATCCTCCTGTCTCAGCCTCCCAAGTGCTGGGATTATAGGCTTGCGCCATGATGCCCAGCTTCTTATGGGGCATCTTTAGAGCTATCGTAAATGCATGGACAGCACCTGCCGCTGCCACTTCCTGAGTGTTTTGTCCACTTACTGTCTTGTGCCACACATGTGATCATCGGGTCCACTTTTTCTTAGCCTGTCTTAGTACGGGCGAGTTAGGGAAGACACTATGATCAGAAGATAACACTGGATTTATCCCTAAATATTCAGTCCCAGCCTTGCCTTCTCTAGACAGTTGTCTCTGTTTTCTTACACCTAACTTTGGGTTGGGTACTGCTCCTTTGTACCTCAAAACTCTGGACTTACCCATGTGAGTTTCTTAGAAGTTGAGACTAAGTCTGTTCCTCCTGAATCCTCAATATCTTCAATATTGCCTAGGAAGCCAGGTGCAATGGTGCTCACCGGTAATCCCAGTACTTGGGAGGCTGAGACAGGAGAATTGCAGGTTCTTTGCTAGCCTCAACAATTTAGCAAGATCCTCCTTCAAAAAACAAAAAGGCTGGGGGTGTAGCTCAGAGGTAGAATGCCCTGGGTCCAATCTCCAACCCCCCTAATAGTGCCTAGGCCCATACTGAGTAGGCCCTCAGTATGGGTAGAGCCCTGGGGCCCCACCCAATCTCTCTCTCCTCACCTATAACAGGGAGTAAATAATACCTTGTCCACAGAGCCATTGTTATGTCAAAGGAGATGTGTCTGAAATCCCTTTGTGCATCATAAAGTAATTTAGCTATGTTATAAGAGTTAGGAAATACTTCTTGTTTTATCTCTGACATGTCTAGGTAAATAAGAGGACATTCCATTTTTTCCTATGAGTGAACTCACTCTTAGGTAACTTGCGTTCTTCCCCAGAAGGAACTAATCATAAAGAAATAATGAGGTGAAAAGCCTAGTCATTCATTAAGCCAGTGATAATAACTTAAATATATAGTCAGGCACCTCACGTATTTATATATGCTGGAGAAACATACCATACATTTTATTGGAAAATTACTTACTTATATCCCATACCTCGTACTTCCATAGATTTGAGGAACTGTGTGAAAAGTGTGTATCACACGACAGGAAATGGTTGGGCCTCTCTTCTTATGACTTAGACATTGAGAGGAATATTTGAAAGTGTTCTGGCCCCCAGCTGGGCACCTAAGCATGCAGGTATGGGAGCAGCAGTGTATGCACCCCAACCTCCCTGGACATTTAGTCCATACCTTCTTTTCCCCTGGGAATTACCAAGTGGGGGAGGCCTTGCCACTAATTTTGAGTCTTTCCTCCCAGCCACACCCACCTTTTCTCCTCCCTGCAGTGGACTTAAACACATTTTGTGGGGCTGTTGTAGGGAGCTGGGTCCTCATAATCTCCTTAGAGAAGTGTATGCACATTAAGGGGACGTATTTAATAGACACCCCGCCTCTGTGAAAGAAGGCTTTGTGGAAGGGAGCCTTTGTGTATTTCTCCATCTCGCCACAGTTCCTGGGGCGCTTCCCAAGTCTCCCTGACACTGAATGGCAGAGCTGGGAAGGACCCTGCTCCAGAATAATGGGAGAGTGCGGGGCAGGGGCAGGAGGAGGCCAGCGGTGGAATGCGGAGCCCAGGGTCTTGGCACTCCAGAGCTGAGCATCTTAACGGTTTCTCTTCTTACCCCCAGCTGGGGACTTTGCATTTTCAATGAGGGCCCCACTACCCTGAGCTCTAGTGAAAGTGGATCACTTTAAGCCTGCAACAATGATGGTTTCTTATCCTCTTAGTTACTGCTTTAGATAACTTTCTTTTAGACCAGGTAGGGGCTTGTAATGTGGGGCTGTTGGCTCTGGCTTTGCTGGGCAAGACACATGAAATTTTCTCATCTCTTCTAACCATCTCCCCCTGCCCTCCCCACCTTCTCTCAGTTTGAAAGGAATCTTTGCATGTATATATGTGGACAAGTGAAGCTGTATTAGGAACATATCATGAGCAATTGTCAAAGAGAGGATTTACTTATAAAGGGTAGCAATTCTCAGTTCCCCAGCAACACCCCAGAGCTTTGTCAGACAAAGGATTTACACTTTCTTTTTCCTTACATTTAATTTGTAAGCTCCAATCTAGAATTTAACCAATTGCTTTTATTAACTATCTGCTACTTACCTACAAGTAAAACCACAAGGATTATGCCTGATATGGTTCTTTAAATTGCCAGGAAAAAAAAGAAAACTCTTAATATTTTATAAGTAAGACTTATCAGTAGTGCTTATTTATTTATTTATTTATGGTACTTTTTATGTGCAGACATTATGCTAAGGGTTAAGGTTATATTTTTGTGGCACTGGGGATTGAACCCAGGGACATTCTCCCTCCGAGCTACACCTCCAGCCCTATTTTATTCTTTTATTTTGAAACAGGGTCTCACAACGTTGCGGAGGGCCTCACTAAATTGCTGAGGCTGGCCGCGAACCTGTGATCCTCCTGTTTCAGCCTCCCAAGTACTGGGATTACAAGCGTGCACCACCACACATGGCTTAGAGTTCTCTTTTTAATGCAGACAGCTACTGACTTCAGAAAGAGTAAATATTTTATCCAAGATTTGAAAGTCACAAAGTGGTAGAGGTGGGATTCAAACCTGTGGCAGCTTCTGCCTGAGCACTTAGGTTAATTACATTGAATGATTCAGCATTTAACAAGCTCTGTAATATTTGTTGTCTGCTAAAGCCTTGTTTCTTTGTGTAGGAGGCTCTGGAGTGTATGGGCATGGGTTGTGAGAGAAACTGGTTTTAGTGAGACTCAGTCAACAGGAAATACTTCACCGATTCAGTGGTTGAAGACACCTTTGTGTAGTTCGTTCCTCTGTCCCAAGTAGGCATGTATGGACCCCTCTCTACTCGCTACTTAGCATATATGTGGAAGTAATTTGACAACTGGAAATGAATGTGCATGTAAAGTGTTATTGTCATTATTAGAACCCAGACTTTGGTAAGTTTTACAGTAAACAGTGTCTGTCCTATATTTTGGAATTCTTTCCTGATGTGTTAGGAAATGCTCTTCTATGTACTCAAAATTTATTTCTTCCTGACTTTCTCTATTGAAACAGATAAAGTGGCTGCTGTTGTTCACACAGTCTCTTCATATACTTGAAAGACTGTCAAATTCTCCCTTTTCTTCCAAGAGATTTATCTAAGAAAGGGTATGTCCCCAGTGTACTCCACCTGTTTGCCTGGATTGAGGTTGGTGGATGGACTTTGTCCTCAGTCCTTGATTGGGAAAAAGATGGAAAGATACACAGGAACGGAAAACGAAGCAATCCAGTGTTCTTTTTATTTGACTCAGAGCTAAGAGAATTACTTTTTCTTTGCCCTCTTTTGAACCTGAGTTAGTGTGAGTTTCAAAGAGTACCTAGTACTAAAATCTTCAGTTTTCTTCATATCAGCCTGTTTTTCCTTCCACCCCCCTTACAATCTTTTAACTCTGTCTCCCTCATTGTCCATTTCTTCCCTGGTTTGTTGTTCACAAGGAAATAGAACAAAAGTTAAAATACATAGAACATGTATGGACTTCTCACCCTATTTGTTGGCTGGGACCTTGGAAGCTGTATTTTAGGTTTACTATAATGTATTTGAATAGCTTTGAATGTACTGCCAAAGGCAAGAGGGCACTTAAAGCCTTTGCATTTTATAATGATTTGTTTGCCAACCTGGCATGTGTCCCAGACAGGGCATCCCTAGTACATGGGTGGTAGTGAAAGCAACTTGATATTTAATGCTTGTTCGAACTGCATAGAGATCTGGCCTTTGAAATAGATGGGAGAGCTCATGTCTGCTAATAAGCTCAAGATTCTATAAGGGATGTCAGGATTGTGCAAAATCCTCCCCACTTTCGTCTTACTTGAAAATATTTTGATTGCTTTTTAAAAAGGTTCTTAGCAGTAGTATTTAAGTTTAGCCAACCTGGAGTATCTAAGAGGTGGTATGCTAGAGAGTGGAGACACATCTGGTAATCTTTGAGGTAGGAAACCATCTTCTACCTGGGGCTCCTCCACTTACGGCTCCTCATTTCTGAGTGCTGTGGTTTCCTTCTGCAAGCTACTGAACACCCTCCCCGATCTAATTTTCTAGGATTATGTACTGACCCCAAATTTCCCAGTCTTTTGCATCACATTTAGGAGGCTCGTTGTACTAAAAAATTATAGTATGCAAAATTCACTGACTTTGGGTGAAGACAGAGTGGACTGCAGTGTAGAATCCCTGCTCTACCCAATAGGAATTTTAATAAAAAGAGATGGTGCACTGTGAATCGATAACAAGAATCTCTTGGGTAAAGTGAGTCAGACTCTCTTCCAGCTGAGCTAAACTGGGAAATCTTTACTTCTGGGTCGATTTATGGGTCATTCAGATCAGATTTCATGGAGGACCTTCCCTCTGGATGGTCATGCATGGAAGCCCAATTTCCTCAAAACCTGGATTTTCCTTAGAAGTTACCTCAAAAAAAATTTTTTTTTGAGCTTTGCTTAAGTGGCTTCCTGTCCTTAAGGTTTCCATGGAGAGAGTATTTTCAAGATGAAAGGACTCTAGCTGTCATTTTTAACCTGAGGGGTCTTAAGATTTATGTTTCAAAGCAGGGTGGGAATTTAGTTATTTTTTTATCATGTGTGTGTGTATGTTTGGACAGATTTATTTTTTTCTTCTAAAAATGCTGAGAGTTGAGGAGTAATTAGCCTGTTGGCTACTGTATTTATTAGCTTTTCAGTAAAGAGAGTGTAAAAAAGAGAAATATAAGCCAGGCATGGTGGCACAAACCTGCAATCCCAGTACTTGGGTGGCTGAGACAGGAGGATTGCAGGTTCAAGGTCATCCTCAGCAATTTAGGGAGACTCCCGGCAACCTAGTAAGACCCTGTTTAAAAAAAAATGAAATAGGGCTGGGTGTGTAACTTGGAGGTAGAATCCCCCTGGGTTCAATCCCCAGCACTGAGAGAGAGAGAGAGAGAGAGAGAGAAATATAGTCTATTGGACTTTATAGTGCTTCTGTCCCCAGAATGAAGAAATGAAGGAAGAGCTCCCTCCACCCCCATTTGCAGCTGATAATAGTGCAGGGCTTTGGTCAGTGATAATTCTCTGGTCAGCCATTCATTCATTCAGCCAACATTTTCTGCCCCCTGCTCTGTACTCCAGAGTGCCCTGGGAGGACCTGGGGTGGACAAAGAAAAGGACACAGGCCTGGCATCTGCTCACTATGCTTGTAGCCTGGGGGAAAGCAAAGAGTCCTTCCCAGTTTTGAAATTCTACTTGCAATTAATTATAGCCAGCAGTGGTTTGCAAGGAAAGCGGGGAAGGACAGAGAAGGAGACCCTTCCCAGAAAGAATAAGGTTGCACAGTCAGGTGAGGTTCATGTGATGGATGTGAGCACTGAGGGTGTTTGGAGTCTTCTAGTTCAGGAAAGA
This sequence comes from Glis glis, assembly GCA_004027185.1. NCBI lineage: Eukaryota > Metazoa > Chordata > Mammalia > Rodentia > Gliridae > Glis > Glis glis. Next base: position 7,552 of record PVJS01019713.1, read on the forward strand.
ATACCTGGAGGAGAGCCTGGGTTCGCCAGACAGGAAACCCTGATTTCTTCTGCTTTTGTGTATAGCCTCTGCTCTCAGGAGAGGTAATCCATCAGGAGAAAATCTACACAACGATGGGGCATACTGGGGTGGAGCGGATCTCAAGCCCCTTGACAGGTCGGGGGCCTTCTTCTCTCTAGAGCACTCTCCCTGAGCCTTCCAAGACTGGGGGACATACCCCGTGTGATGCAGTGGTACACCCCATGAAGTGAACGGACAGCCACAGACGTCTCAGTACTGCTTGGAGACCGCCACCACAGGGAAAGCACTAGCATGCAGACATTGACCAGGGCGATCCTGTATATACTTTTAAAACCCGTATATACTTAGCCAGGCTTAGTGGTGCACACCTGTAGTCCCAATATTTCAAAGGCTGAGACAAGGTTTGCAGGTTCGAGGCCAACCTCAGCAACTTAACAAGGCCCTTAGCAACTTAGTGAGACCCTGTTTCAAAAAATAAAATAGGGCTGGGGATGTAGCTCAGAGGTAGAACCCAGGGCTTTAACCCTGGGTTCAATCCCCAGTAACACACACACACACACACACAATTTGTATACACATTACACTGAACAATATTAGTCCCAGCTGACTATCTTTGTGATAGATGCTGTGGCTGACTGGGAACTGTGGGTTGTCGTGGCTCTCAGTCTGACCAGAGAGTATCCTACAGCATACCACGAGCCCAGGAAAAGATCCAGATTCAGTAGTTGATGTATGGTTTCTACTGAGTGCCTATCACTTCAGCATCATCCTAACATAAAAATATCACTAAGTCATAGTTTCATAAGTTGGAGACTGTCTGTAATCAATTTTTTTTGTATGTGCTGGGGATGGACCCAGGGCCTCAGAGCATGCTAGGCAAGTGTTCTACCACTGAGCCACACTCCCAGCCCATTAAATTTTATCTTTTAAAGAGAGAAGAGTCCATCATAACTGAGACACAAGGCAGAATGCTCACAAGCATTGCCCATACGCTACTGATTGGAATGGTGACCGTGGTAACCGTGGAGAGCCTTCGTGGTACCTCCTGGATTAGGTACTGCGTATATACTTGGTTCATGAATCATATATGTGCTGGCACAGCACTGTGGTGTGGTACATGGGAGCTATTCATGTGTCCTCTGTATTTTCGCACTGTTTGAAACGGAAATACTCTTTGTCTCACCAAACACCTAGTTTAAATGTGTCGTTCATTATATTTCTACAGCAATACTTTGTATTTCTTTTATCATTGTCTTCCTAAGATTTCCAAAGTTTACGGACTCTTTTTGTGTAGGAAGGTGCCTTCAAGCCTAATTTCCCCCATTTTAAAGAAATCTGAGACTCAAAGCAATGTGGCTTTTTGCCCAAGTTTGCCAAATAACTGGTGATGGGGCCTAACTGAAAAGCCCAGCGTCCTGGCGTCTGAGCCCGTGGCACTTGTATCACACCGTACCACCTCTCAGTTCTTCAAATGCAGGCAGAGTTTAGTCTAGACTCAACTTCTTGGATCTCAAGTCTTGCCTACAAGGTTTATTACTTCATTTCAAACACATTTTGGGAGGCACGGTGGGATACTGAGGATGGAACCCAGGGCCTTGTGTGTACTAGGCAAACACTCTACCATTGAGTTACACCCCCAGCCCTCTTCCTTCTTTTTTGTGGTACTAGGAATTGAACCCAGGGACATTCTAACTCTGAGCTACACTCCCAGCCCAATTTTATTTTTTATTTTGAAACAGGGTCTCGCTAAGTTGCTGAGGCTGGTCTCAAACCTGTGATCCCCCTGTCTTCAGCCTCTCAAGTACTGGTATTACAGGTGTGCACCACTGCACCTGGCTCACCCCCAGCCCTTTTTAAAATTTTATTTTGAGATAGGATCTTGCCAAGTTGCCCAGGCTGGCCTCATACTTGCCTCATTTTTCCTGAGTAGTTGGGATTACAAGCATATGCCGATACTTTCTTGATTCTTTGATTTCTTGTGTCCCTCTCAAAACCAAGAGCTACAACTCAGTTGTCTACTGTGTCTCATATCGGTGAGTAGGATGCTGACCATAATGCTGGGCTGATTGAACCATTTCCCCCGGAGAGATAACAGAAGGTACGATCACGTTGTGTAAGTATACACACATATATGCACATATGTATATGTACTGGGGATTGAATCCAGGGACATTTTACCTCTCAGCTACACCCCTCACCCTTTTTATTTCTTATTTTGAAATAGGGTCTTGCTAAGTTGCCACAGGGTCTTGCTAAGTTGCTGAGGCTGGCCTTAAACCTGCGATCCTCCTGTCTCAGCCTCCCACATACTGGGATTACAGCATGCGCCACCAAGCCTGGGCTCAATAATGGTTTAAATTAATGTACACTGATCATTTCCCTCCCTTTGCAACATGTAGAATGGAGGAATGCCTTAACTAGTATGAAGTACCTCGGCCATCTTTTACCCAATCTTTACAGGTATTAGATGGGTCTGAGTTCGCAGTTAGTGTGGTCTGTGTGTTTCTGGAAGTGGACTGCATTCCTTCTCAGCCATCTCCAGGTGTCTTCGTGTTTTGTGGTCATGACAAGACTCTGGATAGAGTGTGTTTCCTGGTGCTTTTTGTACAACTGGCGGTCAATGTTTTCAGACCGGGTGATGTCTATGATGTCGAAGGACTTGACCAATCTGTTCTTATGTGCTGACTCTTCTCAGTTTTCTTGACCATTGCCTTGAAGGTACCTAAGCTTCCATAAAATTGCATCCTAACCACCAGAGCGATACTCTTCCATAGTCACTCATCATCATGCTCAAAACTATTGACAAGTACACAAAATAAGTGACAGAAACTCAATGACAGAAGAGAAGCCAGGAAGGAGAGGATCACACACACACAGCGCTCAGCTCTACAGGGCCCACTAGAACTTTCTGCCTGAGAGTTTGTAGATGGTTGAGTTGGTCAGGAGAGGATAAGACTTGGGGGTTCTTATTCTGGGCTCCACCAAATTCAGAGTCCATGAACTTGATGAGGAAGCAAAATTATAACACAGACCTCTGACTGAAATTTACCAATTCTTTCCATTATGATGTAGACAACATAGTATTAGTACTAGCTGGGGTTTTGTCATTGAAACAAGTATTTCATATCTCATTTTAGGTATCACTGATAACTTGAAATAACACAATCTTCACTACTTTGAAATTACAGTAGTTGTTAGATACACTGCTAGATCTTATTGACTACTATATTAACAAAGAAGCTCATATTAGTAGATCATAACTTTAAAAATATTTTGTTTGGAGTTCTTCACAATCCTGCATGTTTTATGCATTTGAACACATAATTCTGAGAAGACAGTCACATGCTTTGTAGCACTGTCTCTGAGTTCTGTGGCTCCTAAAAAGCTAGGAACTCCTGGCCCAGGGTAGGCTGAAGTCAGGAAAGAATCCCTACATCTCAGAGATTCTATACCTATTGTTTAGCTAAAAATATCTTCTAAGGATTGATATGACATTCCTCTATTTTGAGATGTTAGCATCTCCATTTGTGACCTCCAGGTTTAAGAACCCCACCTTTTTCTAGTAGACTGTGGCTGGGTGATGACCCAAGTCACTTCTGATCACAACCCATTGGCCATAGTTGGTCACATGACCCCACTTTCCTGCAGGCGCTTTGGGGTCTGTGGGGGAGCACTTGGGAGGTCCGGTAAGCAGCATCTTTGTCTGTTTCACAGTGATGCTTTCAAAAGTGCTCAGCATCTTTCTTTATTGAAGGTGCATCTTCATTGAAGGTGCCAATATCTGTGTTCTAAGTAGTATTCTTGATTGGGCATGTACACAAAACAAACCTCAGAGATGAAACTTCATAAAGTCCAATGTTGACGTTCACACACGGATTGCAAGAATTAGCCTGTTGCTATGCAAATCATAAGAACTGACTAGAATTCTTCTATAATTGAGCTATACTTATAAACTAAGTTTCTCTATTTCCTCCTCCTGCATTTTAATAAATAAAGGGGACAGTGCCATGAGCCCAGTACCATTGTATTTTCTGGGAAAGAACCAAAGAGGAAAACAGTGAGTTATGACCAGAATATAAAACTAGCCTTGCTACTCTGACTACATTTCTTGCTTCTCTTGTAGTTCACAGCCTTTCCTCCTACCCCCGCCCCCATCTTTGTGTTACATGTTGTTTCTCTCGGGAAAGGCCCAGCTTCCCTCATCATGACCAGAGGTCTTCCAGCCTGGTTGGTAGCTGTACTTGTGGATTTATTTCAGTCTAGGTTCACTACCTCTTTGAACTGATTTATGCCTTTTTGTGTTGATGCCTTTAGCAGTTAATTCCATATTTTAACTACTTTCTCTGCATGAAAATACTATCTGAATGGTTTCTAGAAATTACTTCTACTCTTGGCAAAAATTACTTCTGGTAAAATTACTTCTACTTCTGGTGTTTTGTGCATATAAAGACCAAACCATGATAAGTATCACGTAAACACCTTTTTAGGTGTTTTCAGAGAAGTACCTTTCTCCTAAATTAGGGACTTTCTCCCTGAAAGGTATAGAAGGAAGGATAGTCTACTTTCCTTGAAGGCAGGTGAAAAAGCAACAGAAGTCGTTTCCAGCCAGAAGTCCTCATATCTATCTTAATTTTATTATTTATTTATTCATTTATCCATTTATTTATTTTGGTATTGGGAATTGAATCTAGGGCATTCTACCTCTGAGATATACCCCCAGCCCTTTTTATTTTGAAATGGGGTCTCACTAAGTTGCTGAGGGTCTTGCTAAGTTTTGGAGACTGGCCTCAAACCTGTGATCCTTCTGTCTCAGCCTCCCAAGTACTGGGATTATAGGCAGGCACCAACACATCCATCTCTATTTTACTTTTAAAACAGAGCCAGTCTGTTAAGGGTACAAGTATAGATTTTGAGAGGAGGGAAGTATGTGACTAGGAGGGAGGTTGTACACAGGCTCACCCTAGATGCCTTTTTCATAATAATAGATAACAAAAAAGTATAGAACTCAGGTTATCATTGCTAAAAGATATTCTTTATTTTTCTTCTCATTCCTTTTTTTCTGTGGTGCTGGGGATTGAACCCAGGGGCATTCTACCTTGGAGCTATACCTCCCAGCCCTATTTTATTTTTTATTTAAAAACAGGATCTAAGTTGCTGAGGCTGGCTTTGAACCTGTGATCCTCCTGTCTCAGCCTCCCAAAAACTGGGATTACAGGCATGCGCCACCATGCCTGGCTTCCTTTGTATTTCTTCTGTATAGAAATTCTTCAGACAAGTTTGATATAAGTAATATAAGGCTTAATTTACTTTGTATTGCATTTAAAGGTTATTTGCTTTTGGATATTTCTCAGTTGTTTGTTTTCTTTTCTAAGGATAAGAAAAAAAGCAATGCAGATTTTTTTTTCTTGTTTTGAATAGAAAAGACATAACAACCTAAACAGGACCAAAAACATTGCAAGGAGACGCCTTTCCCACAATCAAGTTGTGAACTTATCCTATAATGTACACTTCAAGGCTGCCTTATTTAAGCAAATCCTCCTGAGCCCTCAAATTGACTTGTTGTATTGCTTCCACATTTTTTTGCCAACAGTTATTTAGACAGAACTGAAATGTATTAAACACTGGTTGAGTTCTCCATTGTCCTGTCTGGCTCTCTGTTTCCATCCTTCATGTACACTGGTATACATTAGATCACTAAGGGGCTCATTATGACTGAATTCCAGCCAGGACTTCGTTTCCTAAACACATGTTGCTGCCTGGTATTGCTTGTAAGCGTTAAGCTCTACTTTTCCCTCTTTGTGCACATGTATGTGTGTGTGTGTGTGTGTGTGTGTGTGTGTGTGTGGTTTGCAGAGATAAGGTACAGCATGAAATCTTTTCAGTTAAATTACAATTTTTGTTCCTATTATACATTCTTTTTATGTTGAGGGCATTTCGGGTTAAAAAGGAAAATACCAGCTCTGTCTAGTTAATGCCAAAATTGGGGTGAAATAAAATAGGTGAAGAGGAGAGGTTGAAAATATGTCTTAATTGGAAGAGTATGAATAACTGCAATTAAAGCCACTTGACCTATAGTTACATTTCCCAAACCCAAGCGACAGCCTTGAAACTGACCACTGAGGTATGCAAACTGACCTGAAAGAAACCTCGGTTCATTGCATCAATCAAAATACCTTTCTTTTCCCAATTTGCATACCGACTTCCACGAATTCCCTGGTGTTGGTGGGAAAACTTGGTCAAAAAGGATAATTACTTTTTTATTTAGTTGTATGCTCTTCAAAAGGCAATAGCAAGTATTCATTAATTTCCATCTGATAGAGCAGAACTTTATTATTTTTTTCTGGTGGCTAAACAATTGAAACAGGAAATGACCCAAGATACAGTTTCCATGACACCCTGTCACTTGGATCCAGTTTTCCAGAAGATGAAAGACCAAAGCCGGCTTTTGATAGTGAGTAACTAATTGGACTGGCTGATAGTGGGAGTTTTTTAATGTGAAAAATAAAGGAGAAAAAACTGGAACAGCTGTGTTTTGGTACAGTTGTCTAATCCCCAGATAAAAAACTCCAAGGACATTGAAATTGAATAGTGCCTTTAGTTGAGGGAAAAAATCTAAAATCTGTCAAAGCACTGGTTTACTTTAGAGAAAATACAGAATATATTTATGTGGAAAGCAAAACAAAAACAAAGAGGAAAAATTCTACAAAGCCAAGATACTAAGTAATGCCTTTCAGGAATTTATCTTTGTTCATACAAAGTATGATTTCATATTTTTAGATGCACGCTTGCATGTGGAAAAGGAGGCTGCTTGCTTTACTTTTTTGGCCCATATTTTCAAACGTGTGTCTGTGTAGAGTGGTAGGTAGAATTGATGAGTTGTGTTGGATCAAAACTGCCTTAAATTAGGTTAAACAAATTGAGACATTCAATTAGAAATGCTTTTCTTGACCAGTCCCCCCCCCCTACATGGTAAAATTTAACCTTCAATTATTTATATTTTGCAATTGAAAGGCTTCTGTAGAGAATTAAGCATGAGTAAGCCAAGGGTTTGTTAGACAGATAGATTTAATTTACTACGTATTATTGGGAAGATAATTGGCTGGGAAACAGGTTCTCATTCCTGGCCTTGCCAGACAACCTCCCAGAGACCTGAACCTCTGTGACTCTGTTTCCCTTTCCTGTCAATGAAGAGTCCTTACAACTCTGTCATTCTGTGTACTTTGAAATGCAAGCCAAGGTTTTTGACTACTACAACATAAAGGTATGGCTGATGGGCACAAAATGAAAAGGTCCATATTTTTAAGATGGACCAAACACCTGTTTTAGTTAAAAGGTATGCAATGTGTTTTCACTAGAGACTAATGCTATACAGGAGAACTGTGTTTACTTACATCTGAGTCTTGAAGAACATTTTCTTGGACATAATGAATTTCCTAGTAATTATCAACCTCATTTTTGTGACTGAACCAGAATCCTATCTCTGTCAATTGTACATCCTTTGGACTTTCCTATTGGGTCAAATTCTTCTATTTTGTACATAGGTACCTCTCTTAGGTTTCATTTTGCTTTCCTAAGCAAATGGATAGAAACGGATATTAACACCAAAACCCTGCTGTTTTTAGAAGGCAGGAAGTACGAATGAAAATACAGTCTGACCAGGACCAAACCATGGGCAAATTACCTATTGCAAATCTCCTCCTTTGTAAATGGTACCTACCTTTGGATGGACTGCAAGTTCAAGGAGGCCTGGGACTTCTTGCCCACCTTGGATAGGGTCAGCCACCTAAGCCCTGTGCCTGTTCCATGGAAGACACTAATTAAATGTTTTGTTTGTGTGTTTGTTTTTGTATTGGGGATTGAACCCAGGGGAATTCTACTCCTGAGTTACACTCCAACCTTTTTATTTTGAAACAGTTTTGCTAGGTTGCTAAGGCTGGCCTCAAACCTATGATCTTCCGGTCTCAGTCTCCCAAGTACTGGAATTACAGGCCTGTACCACCCTGCCCCACATCTAATTAGATGTTTTTTTTTGTGTGTGTGTGTGTGGTACTGGGGATTGAACCCAGGGGCATTCTACCTCTGAGCTACACCCTATTTTTTATTCTTTTATTTTTATTTTTGAAACAGAGTCTCACTAAGTTGCGGGAGGGCCTCATTAAGTAGCTGAGGCTGGCGGCGAACCCGGATCCTCCTGTCTCAGCTTCCCAAGTACTAGGATTACAAGCGTGCGCCACCACGCCAGGCTAATTAGATGTTTGAGTCAGTGGATTGTGAAGACAAAAGTGAGATGATGTATATACACCAGGCGCACATAGTAATTGTCCAGTAACTGGTGGTAGTTCTTATTTATAGTTTTATTTCCACAAATTGACATTTTAGGATCTCAACAAGCAATTCCTGAGACCAAGACTTCTAAATTTTTCTCTTAAAAAAATTATTTTGCCCACCCTGAAGAGTATTTCTCTTCTGGTCATGGGCCAGATTTCTTCTTGATGCTCTCACTTGGTGTGAAACTAGAGCCAACTTTTTCTTTCACCACCACCCAGTTTCAAGCTCTGGATGTTCACACAGGAGTGACCTTTGTGTTCTCAAGGCCCTCACACCCAGTACCGGGGAAAAGGGACGAGGTACAGGAAGGCAGCCAAGTGCCTTGGTGAGCCTGAGGGTGCGTACCTGGAGGAGCCACAGGCCTCACTCTCAGGGTAGCTGTCTACTCTTAACTCGCAACTTAACTATTTAGCGAGGTCTGGAGGGAAGGGTACTGGAGACTTCTCTTCCTGCACCCTCGGTGGCTGTCACAGAAACCTGGCTTTCCTGGGCCTGGGACAGCCAAGGAGGCTCTCGGTTCACATGGTAACCTGGCCAGGTGCTGAAGTTCACCATCCGCTAGACCTCACCTTACCTCCATGTCCCTGCCTTGTCCTCTGATCTGGCAGCTGCCTGTACATCCTTCCCACTCCTATCCATTTGGGCCTGCTTTATATTTTTTAGATGAGCCTGTATTAAAAAAAAATGAGTGCTCTTTTAAATGGGGGCCCATGCAAAACAGAATGGTGAGTCAAGGCCCATCAGGTCACTGTGGTCCTTCAATGTGTGTCATTTCTTGTGCTCCTGTGAAGTACCAGGTGTTGGGGATCCTCCAGATTGGCAAGGGGCTTCACTGCTGCCTGCTGCTCGTTGCACATGGAATACGCGCTGGTGTGTACTTGGCACTGTGTGTTGGTTTCTAGGAAGAAAAATATTCAGAGACCAAAGTTTCTGATGGATGCTGACAGATAATGCTGCATCACCATCATTACTGGAGCGTTTGCTCAGTGATAAGTACTCTTAGCTGCATTATGGTCTGTAATCCTGACAACCTTGCTTGGAGGTAGGTGATAAGACCGACCCTTTAGTTACAGGTCATGAATGGAAGAGCCAGCATTTAAACCCCTGGACTCTTAAACACTGTGTCCAAGAAGAGCAATGAAGTGTCACAACCAAGTGAAGGCTTGTCATATGCCAGGCGGTGTTTTAACCAGTTTATGTGCATTAATTTGCTTAATCTTATCAACCAACAATGAGTAAGTACCATTAGGATTATTGTAATAGAGAGGAGGACTTGGAAGGACAAAGACGGAATGTATTTGCTCACAGCTACATGCTAATGACAGCAGGACCAGGGGTAAACCCAGGCAGAGTGTAGTGGTTATAAGAGGAGGACACATTTTTTTTTTTTTCTGTTTGCACGAAGGTGGATGTGTTAAGAAAGATTTAGAGAGGATATGACTCTTAAGCATATCCTGCTGTGTCTTGTGTGTGACAGCTTTGTTTCTGCCCAGTATACACTGTGATTTCTGATAAAAGCTGCTTGGGTACCTGGAAAGTTAAACATGGCAATAAAGCTGTTTAGACTTTTTGGTGTGAATTTTCCTGAATGCATACTTTGAATCGCTTGTTCTTTGTTCGAGTACCTCTCTCCATGATGCCATTTTTTTTTTAACAATTAGAAAAGTTATAGATCCAAAGTGGTTGAAGACTGTTTGTAGACAGGAGCTGAATTTGCTTTTCAGTTCTTTTTATGACAGTTATAGACAATGATTTCAACTCACTCACCTGTAAAATGGAATTAATAATAATTCTACCACCTCCTGTGAGTTGTGAGTTGTAGGGAGAAAGGTGTTAGAAGTTCATCACTTGCAAATAGGTATGGATTTTTTTTCAGTACTGGGGATTGAACCCAGGGCCTCCTCACACATGCTAAGCAAGCACTCTACCCCTGAGTGACATCCTCAGACCTTTTAATTTTGTTTTATTTTGAGACAGAGCCTTGCTAAGTTGCTGAGGCTGGCCTCCTGACTTAGCCTATGCTACTACGCCTGGCTCATTTCATTCATCTTGCTTTGAAGGTTGTTTCTAATGTGTTAGGATTGGAACAGGACGAAGACTTTAGAGACATAGACACCTGACTCCATGGGAGCCTTCCTTCATTTTCCCCAGCCAGAAATGGTTCCTTTTGTGCTACTCTTTGTGTCTCTGCTCTGTCACTTATGAGAGTCTTGTGTTATGGTTGTGTTTACTTCTGCCTGCCCTACTAGATCTTGGGTTCCTCGGGGCCAGGGCCATATTTGCCCAACTCCTTGAGTTTGAGACTACAGCAGATGCTGATGAACTAACAGGCCATCTGGTTGATGATGAGATGGAAGGTGGTGTTTTACTTTTTGTTGTTATCCTTTACTCTCTGGGACTGAAGATGAACATCCTGCATAGGTGGGCACAGAACATAGGCTCTAAAGCTCCAGGGGAGAGTGGGGGAACTGAGTAGGAATCTGCTGGCAGTCTAGGAGAGAGGGAATGTGGAAACTCAGGTTGAATTAGAAAGATGAGCCAGAAATAAGACAAGAATGAGCTTTCAGGAACTGAGAGTGAGGGTGGAACTTGAACTCCACAGAGAAATGACTGCTTTCTGATATAGCAAAAATGTGATATTTAGAGGAAAGAGAATACCTATAAGAGTCAGGAGACATAGGTCCAAACCTCTAGTATGTGCCTGGGAAAGTCATTTAAAGTTGGGACATCCTTTTTTCTTTTTTTTTTTTTTGGTACTGGGGATTGAACCCAGGGGCATTCTACCTCTGAGCCACACCCCCAGCCCTACTTTTTATTCTTTATTTTGAAACAGGGTCTCACTAAGTTGCAGAGGCCCTCACTAAGTACTGAGGCTGGCCGCGAACCCAGATCCTCCTGTCTCACCCTCCCAAGTACTGGGATTACAAGCGTGCGCCACCACGCCCAGCCTCAGTCCTTTTCTTATTTCATATTTTGAAACAGGGTCTCACTGGTTGCTGATGGTCTTGCTAAGTTGCTGAGGCTGGCCTGTGATCCTCCTATCAGCTTTGCAAGTACTGGGATTACAGGTGTGAGCCACTACACCAGCTCATGTCCTCCTCATTTTTAAGGTGGGAAAAGTAATATATCCCATCTTTTTCCTAATGTGTTTTTGTAGGAATTATATAAGAATGCCCATAGAGGCATTCTTGTATTAAGTATAAATAAATCACAACACAAGTAGTAAAGTGGACCTGGGCAAGAACTTCCCAAGGAAGCAGTAGCCCTGGATTTGACCCAGAGCACTTGAGTGTCCTGTCTTTCCTGTGGCCTCAGACTAGCAACTTAATCTCCCCAGACCTTAGTTTCTTTTTTTTCACATCAAATGGGGATAATAATGCCTCTCTTACCTTAAATGGACCCATCAGGCATAGACCATTCAAGTTGGGACTGTCTCGGAAACCTGGTCTCAATGACAGACATTAAATACCTGTTGCCCTGCCTCGGCTGTGCTCCTACCTATACCTCCACGTCCAGGCCATGCTGTTCTCTCACTGAGAGTCAGAGTGGGTGGCCTGGGTGACAGAGTGTGCCGTATTCAGAGAACCATACTGGGTGTTCTGTGCTGACACTCCCAGGGGGGGACACTGGTTTCCACAGGCTGTTTATTCCCCTGCCCCCACCCCCTTTCTGTAATGCTGGGGATCCACCTCAGGACTTTGTGCATGCTAGGTAAGCCCTCCTCCACTGAGCTACATCCCCTGCCCCTGTTTATTACTCTGAAGCCCAAGGCAGCTTCTCCAGCCTGAATAAGTCACCTCCCGGCTTCTCCTTCTTTTAATCCTTGAAAAAGGCCCGACCTGTTCTCCTCTCTCTTCTCCCTTCCTCCTTCTCCTCTTTTATTCTCTTTCCTCCTTCCCTTCCCCCTTTTTTCCCTCCATGATCCATGACTATTCCCTTCATCTTTGCTGCTCAGCAGACAAGCACAGAGGGGGAAAAATCTTTTTTTCTCTTTTAAGGCTCTTATTGCTAATTATAAGAGAAAAAGCAAAAAAGCATTGCAGAAAGACTACACTGAGACTTAACTCAGGACTCAAAATGTAATGAAGTTTATACTTTTCCTGTTACCTGGTTCCTAACTGTAAGTGTGGATGGAAAATGCTCTCTGCTTTTATTTCTGAGGGTTGGGGCTCATCGTCTCTTTGAACTGCTGTTTGCAAAGGCCCTCTAGCTTCCTCCGCCTTGGCCTCTTTCATGCCTGTGGTACCCGCCCCCTGTAGCAAGTGTGGAGTTTTCATTTTTTAGAAATCTCCAGACTGGGTAATAACAAGTTCACTGGGCCTTGGCTCTGCCCAGGAGGGAATAATTGCAAAGTAAATCCCAGGCCATAATAAGGAATTGTTGAAAGAATGCCATCTTTAATCCTTTTTTGGGCTTCAGCCACTTGTTATTAAAAAGGTAGATTTGAATCAACTAAAGATGAACAGCTTTAGTTCATTTATCTTTGTTGGCTTAAAAAAATGGTTAGGAAGGAAAAGGGTCTTAAGTGTAAAACACTGAAGTTATTCAGTGATTTTAAAAGGCTTTATTTTTTTCTTTGACCATAAAATCAGCCCTAGGGGGGACTTTTTAAAGTGGAGATGGTTTGTTAAATCTCCAAGGAGAAAGAAAAACACTATGACATTATATATAAATTGAAGTTACAACTACAAGGTGGATTTTATGACTTTTTTTAAAGAACTGACATATTACACCTATTTTAATGACATTTGCATTTCCCTCTGTTAATAAGGAGATTAAGATGTAGTAGCGACAGTGATTCTCAACAAATACTTTAGATGTATTTTGTCTTGCACAACTACTGTTAAGTGTTTTAGTTCAGGATCAGGAAGAAATGATAGGTTTCATAAGAAAAAAAAAAGCACCTGTTTCCACTTTTCAGAAGGTTGCCAGCGGGGAGCTCACCAAGTACTGTGTGCATGTATGTCCCTGTTGCTCTGAACTACATTGTGAGGTGAGACTCCAATGCACTAATGAAAGTATATTTTTTTAAAAGAAAGAAAAAAACAGAAGGTTACTGAAAAGCTGACAACCCAGATATCACATACTCCCTCCCCATACACACAAAGTCACCTTCATGACAATACTGAAGAGAGATTTCAACATATTTATTGCAACATTTAGGGTGACTTGGGGTGCTAAACTGCTTTCTAATGAAATTTTTACTGGGAGTCAAGAACCAGGCATCCTGGCACCTGACCAGATGCATGAGTACTGAGTGGATCAGTATCTTCTCTTGTCAAAATAGGGTGGGGAGGTCCAATCAACCCAACAGGGTTGCAGTGCAGATTCTGTGGATCTCTGGACATTGATCACTTTGGCCATGCATCTTACATGCCCTTTTTGCTCTGTGAGCCTCTGGGAGTTGGAGGAAGGCAGGAGACCCTTCTTTCTGCTCCACGACAGCTGGGGTGGTGTGTATGTGCTAAGTGATCAGAGACTGTTTCCTGTGACTTTGAACATTTAGGCAGCAAGAAAAATGGGACAGTCCGTGATCTTAAATGTATGGGGCAAGAGGAGATGCCAGTGACAGACCAGCCAGGTTGTGTGCGGTGGCCTTCCGGTGAGGCTGTTTTGGTGGCTTGGTCGCTTGGGCAATGTTCTCAGCTACCTGATCTCATTAAGATTTGCCTCTTGTTGTGTTTCTAATGTCTGTTTAATAAATCACTTTTTTGACTAAGTTCATTTATGCTTTGATGTATTTATTGTTTTTCTGGTGGTCATTGTCTAGGCTTGCACAGTTTTTAAACTCTTAAGACCAGAAATTGGTACAGAGGTTGGCGCAATGGGTCCAAGATTGAGATAAGGCTTAGATAACTCCAGGAGCCTTTTAAACCTCCTCTGTGACTGTCCTGTGATTTATTTATGTTTTTATTTTTTTGCGGTGCCGGGGATTGAACCCAGGGGCATTCTACCTCTGGGCTCCACCCCCAGCCCTATATTTTTTTATTCTTTATTTTGAAACAGGGTCTCACTAAGTTGTGGAGGGCCACACTAAGTAGCTGAGGCTGGCCACGAACCCGGATCCTCCAGTCTCAGCCTCCCAAGTACGGGGATTACAAGCGTGCGCCACCACGCCCAGCTTGTCCTGTGATTTAAATGAGTTGTTCTATACTGGACTGCTCTGGGCCCTGACGATTTAGTGTACTCATTACTTATTATTCCTGGAGGTTCTGATGAGGCCGAAATCTATGAGTACAGGTGGGACTGAGAGCGTCCAGGAAAGGCTACAGGATGTGGTAGGGTTCTGGTCTTTGTAGTGGAGAATCTGTATTCCTTTTGTTCATTTGTGTATGGCAGGTATAACGCCTGCTAGGTAATATTTTGGGACTATTCTTATTTTTAGTGCACCTGGGATCTCTACAGTACATTGAAGCAGAGTATGACAATATAGTAGGTGGGATTGAGAGAGCATTGTAAATGAGGAGCTAACAATACTTCTGCTATAGAGCGGTCACTGTACTTTAATCATTTTTTTCTCATTTGATGTGACTTCTTATTTTATCAATGAGGAAATCCTCATTGAGAGGAAGTCTTAGTACCTTGCCCAGCATGTTTTCCTGTGTGGTAATATTTTTAGGGAAGACCTTTTTCTTATCCCTTCTCGTAAAAACTATTAGAGGATAAATTTACCATGTATGTCCCTTCTTTATACTCATCTTCTCCACCCATTTGAACCCTAGCTATCAGGATAAAGTTTGGATCTGAAGTGTTGACCTGGCTTACATGAAATGTTGTTTCTGGAGAACATGAATACCCCTCACGTATCTCTCCCTGGTCTTCGCCTAAAAGCGAAACCCGGAATGTTTGCCAGTAAATGCCTTTTGTAGCCTTGGAAATTCAAAGTGATTTATCACTTGGTGGTAATAACTGGAGGCCTCTATATACAAAAAAGAAGTTAAGGGTAGAGAGGCCAAAAATAACAAGTATAACCATATGGCTCTTTAAAAAAGAGGTGTCCATGTGGCTATCTAGCTAAGAAGGATTCTTGCTGGCTTGAGTGTGAGGTCCTTCCTTCCTTCCTTCCTTCCTTCTTCCTCCCTTCCTCCCTTCCTGCCTTCCTCCTTTCCTCCCTTCCTCCCTTCCTCTCTCCCTGATCTACTTAAACATCATTTAGCTTTAATTTCTGCTCCTTTCACTTCAAAGTTTTGGATACACTGAACTGAGGAGCAGGGGAGGCGGTAGAGTTGGATAATCCTGGTTGGCTACAGGATTATTGGTATTTACAGCAATATTTATTGGTATTTATCAGCAGCAAAACTGTGTGATAACTCTATTTCTATACTTCTTAGCCTCCAGTGGAATTTTAGTTTTTTTTTTTTCTGGTACTAGGGATTAAGCCCAGGGGTGTTTTATCTCTGAGCTATACCCCTAGCCCTATTACTTTATTTTTGTCTTAAATTCTGAAACAGGGTCTCACTAAGTTGCTGCGGCTGGTTATGAACCTGCGATCCTCCTGTCTCAGCCTCCTGAGTGCTGGGATTATAGGCGTGTACCACCATGCCCAGCTAGCAGTTTAGCTTTTTATGATGGTGTCTAAGTTCCATGTCTGCCAGTGTGCCACTTTGTTCTCAGGCATGAGATACATTGCCAATGCCTTGATGATATCAATGTATGTATTAGCCCATACAATTTCAAAGTGTATGAATAGTAAAGTAAGTGGCATAATTTGGCCTGATTTGTTCTTATGGAATTGGTATTTGTTCCTAGTATCTGCAATTAAATAATCCATAATTATTCTGAGAAAGAACATGATGTTGACCAGTGCATAGATTGCAGAGCTCATATTTTCTTTCTTGGCCAAAGTGGCGACAGCTTCCCATTGTGCAGACTCTCCGGACCTCCTCTTTGGTATGCTAGTATCCATGTGTCTTTTGTCACGTTACAGTATTGGATGATTTAGGAGGAAAATACACATTCACAGAAATGAATGTGGCATAGGAAAGTAAAAATTAGGAATCTAGATTAATCTGGATGGTGTTTTCTTAGATTTGTTCTCCTAATCCTGAATTCCTATTAATGCAAACCATTTAGCAATTTCTTTTCATCTGAATGGAACTAGATACTTCTAAAAAAAAAAAACCAACTGCTTTGGGGTACACTTTGCAAATGGAATTGGGGAGCTGTGAAAATTACAGGTTTCTAGGTTAGCCTGAAAACAGATAGGAAATAATAGAAACCATACCACTGTGTGCAAGAGACTGAATTTAAATTATTCCGGGAGTCTCTTCAACCTAGATACATTTCCAGTCTGATTGGTTTGACATTTGTTTAGGACCTTTGGAATATAAGCTTATGCAATTAAAAACAAAAATGAGTTTCTATCCTTGCAAGTTTGAAATATCTCAAAGCGCTTCCCCCCCTCTTAAATCATTTTGACTATTAGTATTTGTGGTGGTATGGCTTCCTCGTAAGAAAAAAAAATGCTATTATGCAACAGCTGTAGTTGTGTTGCCTGAACGCATGCCAATTCTGTTCAGATTGAGCCGCAGGGACTGCTTGTCAGCTCCCTAGCTGCCTGGGAGAGAGGGTAATGTAAAATTAATGTATGAAGAAAGGCCTGGTATCTGACACTATTTGGGGATGCAGGTGGTCTGAAGTGGTGTACAGAAATTAAACTAACATGCTAATTTGTCAATGTTTAGGGCAAAGTGGCTGGGATTCCTGATTCTAATTCTGTTGGTTTTAATTGTAAAATTTGGAGAGGCGTTGATTTTACTCCTTCCCTTGCCTGGCCCTACTTCTTACACTGAAAGCATGTACGTAGCTTGAGATTTTGAGATATTTTCATTTGTTGGATTTCAGGTGTGCTTCATAGGGTTGGAGAGGAAGTGATGGAAGAGATTGTTAATAGGATTCTACATGTACACTGTGAATAGCTGAGAAAATACTTGTTTATTCAAGTAGTCTTTTCCTTGATAAGTAGCATGTAAACCAGACCAACACTGAATATTTTTAAATTAATTGTAAGTTACAGATAATGTAACATGGGCCCCTTCCTTCAGCAGTGTTGTCTCAATTCCTAATGTACCTATTCTTTTCACATTTTCTTGGTGATTTTGCAGTCAATTATCACTCTCCATTCTAGAGCCAAAGCAGTTAATTTCAGCATTAGGTACCCTATGATGTCCGGTATCTGACTCTGCCGTCTCCTTCCTTATGTTGTTCTAGAATAGCTGCCCTGCTGCTCTGCCTCATCTCTAGACTGGGAGCCTGTCTTATTGTGTGACCCAGCATACTACTTTGTCTATAACCATAATGCCCAGCATAGTGCCTGGCACCTAGTTGGTGCTCAATAAATGTTCATTTCTCAGATTGTGATGTTAGGTTGTCTCACTGGAAAGAAGGAAGGGCCAAACAACGAACCAGACGCCGCGTTGTGCATTTTTGTGAACATTATCTCACTTAATCCTTAAAGTAATTTTGCACAATAAGCAGTATTATCTCTGTTTTCTGAGATTATTAGCTCACATTGATCTCAGAGTTGGTTACGAGTCTGGAGTTGAACCCAGATTTTCATCCTCTGATTATTGTTGTTTCTACTCTCCCACAAGGGGGGGGGGATTCTACAAGATAGAAACATTTCTTGGGAAAAATTTTTCTAGAGACTTTTTTTTTCTCTCTTTGAATTTACTGGAGCAATTCTTTTTTGTACTTCAAATCCTTCCCCCAGTAAACAAAACCACAAAACTTGTCAAGCAGAGCTGGCATGAGAAATAATAGCATTGGAGTTAACCGGAGTCAGATGGACCTGTTTTCACTCCGGCTTCTCTACTTCACGAGCAATATGATCTGAGGCCAAGTCATTTAAGCCTCAGTTTTGTTGTGTAAATTGGGATACTGTGATATATTGAGCTAATCTGAAAATCCAAAATGTGCCAAAACCCAAAACATTTTGAACCCAATATGACTCTGCAAGTGGAAAATTCCACACCCGACCTCATATGACAAGTCACAGTAAAAATATTGTTTAAAATTCCCTTCAAGCCAGGCATGGTGGTGCATGCCTGTAATCCCAGTACCTGAGAGACTGAGACAGGAGGATCGTAGGTTTGCAGCCAGCCTCAGCAACTTAGTGAGGCTCTCTGGGTAACTTAGTGAGACCCTGTTTCTAAAGAGAAGAATAAAATTGGGTTGGAGGTGTAGCTCAGAGGTAGAATGCCCCCGGGTTCAATTCCCAGCACCAAAAAAACATAAACCCTACAGATGATGAGTATAGATGTATATGAGACATAAATGAATTTTGTCTTTAGACTTGGGTCCTGTCCCCAAGATATCTCATTATACACATGCAAATACTCCAAATCCAAAATACGAAACACTCTGGTCCCAAGAATTTTGCATAAGGAATACTCAACTTACAGTACCTATCTCATAGGTAGTATAAGTGTGAGGGATGCACTTACTTTATGTGTGAGACATAGTAAGTGGTGAAACTCACTGCTGTTAATGTTAGTAAAGTGGTAACATCTCATTCACTCATTCAGCAAATACTGTCATACATAATCTTAGCCAAAAGGCTGAGACATGATCAGCATTTTTTTTTCCTGTTGTTATTGTGCTGGGATCAACACAGGCCTCATGCATGCTAAGCAAAAGTTCTACCACCACACTCCCAGCCATATCAAATATATATATATATATATATATATATATATATATATATATATATTTGAGTGTGTGCTGTGTGCTAGGCACTTTTTGGTCCTACTCATTTATCACTTAGCAAAACAAAGATCCCTTTCTACATGGAATTTGCATCCCATTGGGGAGAGCTAAACAAGAGACATAATGAATACTGGGAAATAAATGATACGTTGGAGGGCAGCTAGTGCTATTAAATAAAAAAGTAAAGGAAGGTAAAGAGAATAGAGTGTGGGTGGGGGGTGGCTATGAGGCTGCAGTTAAGTAGGGCATCCACTATAGGCCTCATTGAGAAAATGATATTTGAGTAGATTTGAAGGAAATGACAGAGTTTGCCATGTGGATAAATTCTAAGTTTATCTCTGGGTAGAGCCTGGCAGGGTGGGGGTGAAGAGAGAGGAGGACTTAATAAAAATGGCCTTAGAAGTCATTGTGAGAGTAGCAGGGAGCCATGGGGGACTCTTGAGCAGAGGAGTCACACGATCACCTTGGTATCACCATCACCATGAAGCTCATCGGGAAGAGGGACCTGGATTGTCTAGCACCTTTACCTGATCATGCTTCTTTCTGTTATTAGCGTAACCTTTTATCCTTTGGCAGTGTATTCCACCTCCCCGGGTGGCTGCCCTGCCTCCTTGGTGTCATTGATTGAACCTGGTGGTCCTGAGGCTGTACTGGTTGTATTCCTTGGGAAACAAAGGAAATGATTAGGTCTTAAGAGGGAAGGAAAGTGGAATCCTGTGGCAGCACAGCTTGTGATCCTCTTTGAACGCGACTTGATCTCTTGCAGGCTTCCCTCAGGAAGCCTTTGTAGAGGATCCTGGGAGGTGCTGGTCTGGCTTAGTGTTTTTTTTTTTTTTTAAATGTTCCTATCTCCTTACAAGGAGGATCCATTATGGGGTGGGAGGAAGAGCTTAAGTGTAGTAATTTGTCAGCTCATGGCCTAGGCTTAACTTCTCAGCTCCAAGATAACAGCCACAGAGACTCTCAGCCCCACAAACCCTCAGCCACACAGAGGTGGAGGACCGTGCTGTGCTGCTTTCAACATGCAGGATGGTCTTCCACTGTTTCACTATGTCCTGTCATTCTCAACCAACTTAATTTAAATCTGGTTTCTAATGCATGCACAGGAACATGGTGCTATTGAGGATGGTAGAGGGGATAGGAGTAGGTCATGATGTAGTGCTTAAAACAGTGTCACCTGGGATTGGAGTCCATGGATCTGGGTCCATACCCAGATCAGTCAAAGCAATTGTGCCATGTGTGATCATGAGTTTGTGCATCTCAAGATGGGTTGTCTCCCCTGTGCCCTTTCTGACTCCTACAAAAGTGAAAAAATGAGCACTACCGATATCACCAACGTAGTTAATGACTCGATGTTGGGAACCACTTTTCTGGTGACGTTATTGTTTGGGAAGGGACAGAGTATGGGATGGTTCTTTTTTAAGTTTTTGTAGAGAATATCAACATGCCTAGAGTGGTATTTCACCACTGCCTCACTGCCTGGGAGGTGAAGCTTTTGGCTTTCCATTGTGTTCTGGAGCCCCAAAGACAGACAAAGGCCTGGTCAGTGACTCTGAGGATCTTTGCATCCTTCACGATACCCATCTTCCCCCATTATGTCAATCATTTGAGGTATTACTAGAGGTGGGTACCACTTCATTGAGTTAAAACTTTACAAGTGAGGGGTTACTCACTTAGCAGGAACTGTTTTTGCTTTTATATTTTAATTTTTTTTTTAAATCTCATCGGTCCCTTGTTACTTGTTTGATAACAAAGACTTAAAGAATTTGCTCAAAAATTTCTGCCAAACACTAATAGCTTCTTGGGCCTGATTGATAAACTTTCTGCCTTCAGCCATGGAAATGTGGGAAAATTCCAGACGCTAAATAAGTAATCTGGCTTGGAGCCACCAGGTTGACGCGAGGGAGCCTTTCGATTGAGGCACAGCCAGGGACTGCTGTGAGGAGAGTCAGCATCAAATACCCCAAGGAGGTCTGAGTTCAGATAGGGAAGCATGTGGAGCCTCTTAGAAAAATTACTCCTCTGCTCCAGGCCTGCCTCTCCTTATCTCTAAAATGAAAGGATTGACAAACCCAGGAACAGGGAGCTCATTATTTCATTCTAATACTTTAAAACATCCCTACCCAACTATCTGGTAAGTCTGAATTAACTTTCTTTTTGCTGGAAGGAAAAACGTTATCAGTGACTGCCCAGTAACTGTCAATCAGATCCTCTGAGCAGCTCAGGTTAACCCAGAATTATGACCCCACATTTGTATCGTTTCAGGCCCAAACTCCATGTTTTAGTTGATCTTATGAAGAGTACATTTTGATTTTTTCATTTTGTTTTATTTTTTTAATATTGCAAATGGTTCTCAATCACTACCACCTGTTGTAAACTAACCTAAGACAGTTTGTTTATGCACAACTCCTAGTGGTTTTGGGGGGTGGATTTTGATAGCAGCCAAATGGTTTGAGGCGAGTGAGGTTTAGCTACTATCCCACAGCCTTGCCACTGGTTATAACTAAAGCAAGTCCGAGACAGAATTCTGTCACAGACATCGATAACAGCCGCATATCAGCAAGTAGGCACAAAATCATTCATGCATAAGTACTCTCTCTGCTTGATAAAGTCCCAGCTCTGTTCTTTTAGTTGCTCTGATCACTGTTTTGCATGAAAAGCTTTACTTGCAGACATGACAACATTCCAAAGAAGTGTTCTGTTGTCCTTAATTGTCAGCACCTAGCCACTAGAAATCCTCCAACTAAGCTGGGTGTGGTGGTGCATGCCTGTAATCTCAGAACTTGGGAAGGGGAGGCTGAGACAGGAGGTTCAAGGCTGGCTTCAGCAACATAGTAAGACTCAGCAACTTAGTGAAACTGTTTCAAAACAAACAAAAATTTTTTTTTAAATTGAACTGGGGGTGTAGCTTAGAGGTAGAATACCCCTGGGTTCAATCCCAGTAACACACAACACACACACACACAATCTTCCAACTATGCTAGACTCATGGCCATTCATGGGACAAGCTTATCAAGGCTCCGTTATTAATCATACAAGGATACAAGGGTAGAGGTACCTCTAAACTACTCTGGCCACATCTCCTGTCTTGAATATATCTTTCATTTCACCAGCAAGGGCCCATTTCTGGAGTTTATAATACTAGCAAATAAGCCGTTCATTTCACAGACATGCACAAACTCACCTCTGACCTTTACTTTGTTCATTGGCAAGGGGTCTGGTACTGATTGATGTGGAAACATTTGCAGCGCTGCTTTCTGGAGTATGGGCTTCATGCTTAGAACGTGAGCTGCCGATCCCTGGAGAGCGCCCTTCTGAATGTCATGCCAACTGCATTTGAGTTGTAGTGTAACCTAATTAGCTCACATGGGATATCACATTACCTGCGCAGAATTATTGCTCAGTTAATTAGGCACCCTAGCGTTGCCTTTGGAACCCTGTTGTGGAAACCACTGTTATTAACGACACCCTGTAGGAACAGACCTTGAAATGACTTGTCAAGATCCCTTTGTGCAAAAAGTATTGCTTAACTTCTACATACTTAGAACCATCTCTTGTCACTGAGTGGGAAGTCATACTAGTTACCACTTACTGAGTGCTTACTATGTATGAAGGACTTTACCCACAGTGGTTCTAGTTATCCTCCCGTCTACCCTGTGAAGTGGAGACCCAGCTCCATCTTACAGATGAGGAAACAGACGAAGAAAGAGGTACAAGGGAACCCGTATCTACACTAGGTCCATGTGCAAGTAGGACTCTCATCCCATTCCTCCTGCGGCATGAGATATTACCACAAACTCAGTGGCTGCAAAAAACGGATTATTATGTCACAGTTTCTTTCGGGCAGCGTGCTGGGCATGGTGTGGCTCGATTTTCTATGCTGGGTCTCTTTGGATTGAAATCTAGGTGGCACTAGGGCTTCAGTTCTCACATGGGCCTGGATTCCTCTTCCAAGCTCACTGGTTGTAGGTAGGATTTAAGCCCCTGCAATTATAGGGGGATGGCCCCATTTCCCTGCTAGCAGTCACCTACAGACTGCTCTTAGTTCTCAGAAGCTGTTTATTCCTGCCACGTGGCTTCCATAGGCGGTTCACAGCATGGGTGTTACTCTCTCGTAGGCCAGCTGGAGTGTGTCTGATTTCCTTCTGGCACTAGCCAGAAAAAAAACCCTCTGCTTTTAAAAGGTTCATTTGGTTAGGTTAGGCCTACTGGATAGTCTGTTTTTTTGAGAGTCAGTTGTGCCATATAATAGAACCTCAAGATGGGAGTCTGATCTCCATCTCGGAGATTATGCAGGCCTGCAGAAATGGGCTGGAAATGTGGAGGCATCTTGGAATTCTGCCTATCAAACCCTCCTTAGGAGTTTTGATCTAGAAGGAAGAGAGGAGGAGGCCTGGGATCTATCCTGGGCTGGTGCCACAGTGAGAGCTCCTAATCAGGAGGAATGGAAGAGACCATCCAGGGGTTACAGGTACCTAGATAACAGGATCCCAAATAATAAACACATTGTGTTTGACCATTTTGCTGAGGGCTAGCCCAAGAATCACCATATAGTAGTAGACTTCAGAACATGGTTTGGGCAAGAACCAAATGAGCCTTGGTTGGAGCGAAGGGCTTGATTTCCTAGTTATATGATGTGGGTTTTGTTCCACAAAGTTAACCAAAAGTTAATGGGGTTAATGGGCTGCCTAGATATGGCCAGTATTTTAAGAGCACCAAACATGAGGTTTATTATTACTATTATTATTTTGCGGTACTGGGGGGCATTTTACCTCTGAAGTACGCCCCCAGCCCTATTTTTTTATTCTTTATTTTGAAACAGGGTCTCACTAAGTTGTGAAGGGCCTCACTAAGTAGCTGAGGCTGTCTGTGAACCCGGATCCTCCTGTCTCAGCCTCCCAAGTACTGGGATTACAAGGGTGCGCCACCACGCCCAGCTCAAACATGAGATTTATGCCACACAATGTCTATAACACAATCTTTACCTGGTAAATATTACTGAACTGAAGACTAGTGGAAAACGTACAGATACTTCTTTTTTTTGGTACTGGGGATTGAACCCAGAGGCATTCTACCTCCAAGCTACACCCTCAGCCTGATGTTATTTCTTATTTGGAAACAGGGTCTTACTAGGTTGCTGAGAGCCTCGCTAAGTTGCCAAGGCTGGCCTTGAACCTGTGATCCTCCTGTCTCTGTCTCCCAAGTGCTGGGATTACAAGCGTGTGCCACCACATCTGGCATCAGCTACTTCTTCTTTATGGCTATGTTCTATCTTAGAAACCTACTACCATTTCTTTCAACAACCTCTTAAAAATGATAGTCTTTTCATTTACATAGTGCATGACAATTTACAAAGTGCTTTCACAGAAACCACATTTCTGATTTTATTTTTAATTGAGGTATAAGATACAGTAAAGTGCACAAATCTTACACACAACTCTTGATGCATTTGTAAATATGTGTATCTTTGTATACCCTTACATCAAGATAAAGGATATTTCCAGCACCATTGGAGGCTCCCAGGTCCCTTTTCCCAGTTAAACCCTCCCCCCACAGGTACCCACGGTTCACAGAAAGAGAACAAGGAGGCAGAGAGGAAGGAGGCCCTGTGATTGGCTGTCTGCACCGCCAGGAGAACCCAGATTTCAACTCTTCCTTGTGTACTCTTGCTTCCTAAAGAGACTGTCCCCTGGGACCCTAGGGCTTCATGGGGTGCCTTCTTTACAGGCAGAACTAGGTACAAAAACGACTTCCTGACAGGACTCTGAAGTACTCGTTGGTGCTTTTCTATCCCGAGTCTTTTCAGTTTTGTCCCCAAATCAAGTAAACCAAATGCATTGTGAACTTACTGAATACCAACGTACGTAAGTCACTCCTAGCCGAGACTTGGATGCAGATGGGAAAGCATCATCTCTCACTGTATCTGACAGCCAAGTATACATGTATAGGGTGGTCTGTGCTCATAGACACTTCTCTCCTTAGAGGGAGTAAAGTTGTGGTGTTGCCCTTTCTGCTCTCTCTTTAGAACTTGTTAAAAACTCTGCCATCTTCAAGAGCCATCTTCACGTCCCTTGTCTCTTTTGTGCAGAAGAGCCATGTGCTTGACTGCTGCCAGGAAAAACTAGTTAAAACAACAGAATTAAGGACTGAAAGCTGGTGGTGTTTTGTTTGTTTTGTTTGATGCATCTACAGATTTTACTATATTTTTGACAGCTTTATTAAGATATAATTCACATACCATACAATTCGTCCATTTAAAGTACATAATTTAGTGGTTTTTTTTAGCATATTCACAGATATGAGCAATCGTGCCAGTCAGTTTTATGATTTTTCCATTACTTCAGAAAGAAACATTGTACCCTCTAACTCTTACCTCTTATCCTCGAGCTCTTTCCTCAGTCCAAAGCAATCAGTAATCTGCTTTCTGCCTCTGTCGATTTTCCTACTCTGGACATTTCATTTGGATGGAATCCTATAATATATGGTCTTTCGTACCTTGGTCTCTTTCACTTAGCCTAATATTTTCAAGGGTTATCCATGTTGTGGCATAAATGAGCACTTGATTCCTTCCTATCACTGATTCATTGTATAGACATACCACATTTTGTTTATCTGCTCTTCAAGTAATGGACATTTGGTTTGTTTCCACCTTTTGGCTATTAAATAATGCTGCTTCTAAGCATGTGTGTGTGTGTGTGTGTGTGTGTGTGTGTGTGTGTGTATGGGCACTTCATTTCTCTTGGATATATATGTATATACATATATAAGAAATGGATATATCTATCCATTTCTCTTGGATATATATATC
>PVJS01019714.1:0-33414 GCA_004027185.1 Glis glis
CAGCCCCTCCCCTGACAGCCCCATCCCTGACAGCCGCTCCCCAAACAGCCCCGCCCCTAGACAGCCCCATCCCTGACAGTCCCACCCCTATACAGCTCCACCCTGGACAACCCTGCCCAAGGACAGCCCCGCCCCCTGAGGTGCTGCTCACTTGGCTTCATTCTGTGTGTGTGTGTTGGGAGGAGGGTACTTGGGATTGAATCCAGGGGTCTCTCTACCTCTGACCTACACCCCAGACCTTCTTTTCCTTTTGAAACAGAGTCTCACTAGGTTGTTAAGAGTCTGCCTAATTTGCTGAGGCTGGTCTCGAGTCTGTGATCCTCCTGTTTCAGCTTGTTCCCAGGTATTGGGGTAACCGGCGTGCACCACCATGCCTGGCTACCCTCCTTTTTCCCCCACCTTCCTCTTGCCTCTTTCTCCTCTTTCCTTCTCTTGATGTGAAATTCCTCTCTGCTTTCTCTGTATAGGTGAATTGCCAGTTAGGACTAATCGGTCCCTTTTCCTCCCTTCCCTTCTCCAATTTTTGTGTCTATCAATTCCATCCACATGATGCCCTTCCTCTTTCTAATAGGGTCTAACTTTTGTGAATTGCATGCATAGTCAATAGCCTCCTTTCACCTCTTTATTAAAAACCGAAGGCTTCTTAAATACTTGTACTTTGGAATACCTCAAACAATAAACTATGCCCGTTTTAGGTGTATAGTTTTGTCTTTTTTTTAATGTACGCATCCAAGTAATCGCCACTACAATGAAGATATGTTTTTTCACCCCCAGGTTTTCCTTCCTGCCCCTTCGTGGTCAGTTCCCCTGACCCTGGCCCTGGGAAGCCACTGATTTGTTTTCTGTGGCTGCAGATTTGTTGTGCTTGACTCTTCACTAATCAAATGACCATCGTAATAACCTCCAGGCTGTCCCGCAAGTTGAGTGGGGACCTAGTGTCTCCCAATAACACCAAGGGTACAAGAGATAGCCTGCCCCTGGGACTGGGGGAAGAGCCTGGCGGATCCTTCTACAGGCTGGAGTTTCTTTTGATGTTTTTTAAGGTAAATTTTGTGCTCTTTCCCCTGTTACTCTATTTATTTCCATATTTGCTATAACTTAAAAATTACATTAAGTTACTTTCTTTCCAGTAAAAATGATGTGCCCGGAAGATGTGCTGTGTGGTTTCCAGTGTATTCCAACACACTGAGGCTGTCCCCTGAGTGAGGAACTATCCAGGGGTTTCCTGGGCTCTGGGAATCCAAACTGTTTCTCCCAGAGCTGCCATTCAGGACCCTCAAGCTCTTAAGTTCATTCGCTTACAAAGACTGATCCAGCAGTGTGGGGCTTCCCTAACGAGCACTTAGGGAGGAACAGGGCTCAAGGAAACTTTTATTTTGGCAATACAAATCCAAAAAGGGACAAATCTCATGGGCTTGGGGGCTACCCTGAATGTGGGGTTCCTGACTTTGCATTTATAGGGTCTATTTAATTATCATTGTTATTACTATTAGGTACACTCACTGAACCTATTGTATGTGCCAGGCAATGATCTAGGTGTACAGTTGCTTTGTGCATTTAATTTACGACAGGATTTTGCAAAGTAGAAACAGGTATCTTTGTTTTGTTGATAAACTGGCCTCTCAGAGGTATTTAGCTAAGATACTTAACCTTGCACAAAGTCCCACAGCAAGTAAGTGGGAAAACCTGGAATTAGAGTCACATCAAACCCCAAACTTATCCATCTGCAGTATCTCTGAATTAAAAAAAAATCTGGTACCCAAATAAAAGGTGAAAGTTCAACAATTATTATCTCTAAGTCAGCATTCTTACTGATATCATCCAAACACTGACCATGCAGCTTAGAGGAAGGAACATTTATTTGTTCAGTTTTCTGGAGATTCTGGGTTCAGCCCATGTGAGGCCAGGGTTTGAAGTCCCAGCATGGCGGTGGGAAGCAGAGAGAGGGAGAGCGCATGGGCGCACGGGTTCTGCTTCTAGGACACAAGCCAGCAAGGGGATTCAAAGACACAAGCACAATCCCTAAGGCCACACCCCCAGGGACCCACCTTCTCCAGCCACACCCCACCAGCCTAGGTTACCACCTAGTAAATCCATTACAATGGATTTATCCATTGATGAGATTACAGCCCTCAAGACCAAACCATATCAACCCTGAATATGAATACATGAGCTCTTCAAGGGTCACTCTATATCTGACTATAACAATCTCAGATTTAGGGGGTCTTTATGTTGTTAAATAAGGTACTTTGGTTAGGAATTTCCAATGAGTGTGTGTGTGTGTGTGTGTGTGTGTGTGTGTGTGTGTGTGTTCCTCTTCCCTTTCATCATCTCCTCTACTCCAACTCTCTCCTTTCCCTGGTTCAGAACTGGAAAGGAAGTTTCTCTCTGTAAAGTTGGATCTCTGGGAGGGACAAAGAGCTTTGATCTCCTATGAGAAAAGGTTCCTAAAAAGGAAATTGATGAAAGATAAACCAAGTGGCTGTGATGGAGAGCAGGGGCCACATTGGACTGCCTGGCCCCCGGCAAGGCTGGCTCAAAAGGCTTATGGATTTCAGTTAAAGTCGAGAGGGCGTAGGTGGCACTCCTTGCTTGAGAGACTCTTATTCCGTAACAGGCAAGTAGCACAGAAATAGACAGGGCCTGGCTGCTGTGGGCTGTGGGGACGAGGGCACGACATGTCCTTGGTTCTGGGGAAGGATCCAGTTCCAAATGGAAGCTGAGCATCTCAGCACCTCCTGTCTCCCCGCAGCCCCTCCGATCCCCACAGAGGGAGGGCGACTTTTCATTTGGAACAATGCTAATGGAGTCATTCGGGTCAGACTCTCCGAGATAAAATCTGTCACTCCCTTCTGCAGGCTCATTATTTCTACCTTCAGGCTGCAAGGAGGTAGCAGAACACTAGAGGATAGGACTGACTCTCACTGTGTGTGTGTGTGTGTGTGTGTGTGTGTATGACTATGGTCTTAAGGATGTGATCAATCAGGAGAAAACCTTTTGTCTTAAACAAAGAGGGTGTCAGAGTTTAAATTCCAGACATGATTTTATTGCTCTGGAACTGTGCCCTCAATTCACTTCTGTGTGTGTTTTAGTACAGCCATTTCACAACGACAACAACAACAACACAATGAGTGGCATACAGGGATGGCTCAGTCCTGGAATGACACCCCACATGGCACTAATTGTTCGGTAATTTAAACAGAAGAGTGGCATTATGTTGACTGGGCGATTTCAAAGGATGCTAAAGCCGGATTTTGCCAGCTGGATCCTTGGCCTCGTTCAGGAACATACTTGGCTGTATGCAACAGGGACCACTAATCCACGAGGGTAGAGGAAATGAAACGTTTTTTTTTTTTTAAGGCAGAGTTTTCCAGAAACCAGCAAACAATCACCAATCAAGATATAGTGCTTCGCGACGAAGTGGAGACTCTGCAGTTATGTAAGCAGGAGTAGCTCTGTGCACTGATGTGCACCCAGCTGTCATTCAGAGACGAGATGCCACCTTTATTTAACAGCAAGACCAGGGGCACGCAGGCTGGATTTTCCTCTCCGGTTCTCAAATGGATACATTTTTTGCTAACAGCTTGGCTCAGTTCTGCACCTTCCTGTCCCGATTCCTAGAGAAATATTGACAATTAAATGCCCTGGTCTCACAGGTCTCTAATTTTTTCTCAGCCACTTAAATTCAGTTGCCTATTGAGTTTGCCACTTGTGGGCTGCCTGGGGACTGTGTTTGTTCTTTGATTCCTACAGAGGAGGGGGGAGCTGCTTTATTTTCTATCATGGAAGTCCACACGACTGACCACATGACTGCTCCTTTGGCATCATAGGAGACCTTGTGGCTGCTGTAATGACCACCATGTCCTTGCAGTCTTCCCCTTAGCACCAGAGCTGACGTGTGTAAAGTGTGAATCCGGATTCTGTGTTGCCAGACCTCCATATTTTCTTTTCATTCTGGATTATAATGTAGAATTTTCCAGTATTAAAAAAAAAAGGCCACTCACTGACCAACAAAATAAATACATAACCACCGTGCAGGCCAGAGAAAATACGTACATGGGCCAGACAGGGCTGGTGGGCCACTGGTTTTTAAGTCCAGTCTCCAGAGTCTTGGGTTCCCATGATTTGTGCTGTATGGAATCTTTTCATCTTTTTTTTTTTTTAGAGCAAGGAGATGTCTTTCCCTTTCCAGGTGGTAGCTGTTGTCGATGGCAGGAGCATTACACTAGGTATTAGAACTGCTTTAGGTTAGACCAAGCTTTGGCACCCAAATGCTCATAAGCAGGTCGTTTTTCTACTCTGCACCACATTTAGCAGCCCCATCATCAAAATGTGAATGAGGGCCAGCCTTGTCCAGGTCTTGTTTATTTATTTATTTTTTTAGACTTATTAGCATTCAATGAGGGGTGGGTAAGAAAGTCCAGGGCATGGTGCATTTGTGAGCACTACAGAGGAAAGAGGCTTGGGCTGGTGGTCAAAGATTAGG
The DNA here is from genome assembly GCA_004027185.1 of Glis glis. Taxonomy (NCBI): domain Eukaryota; kingdom Metazoa; phylum Chordata; class Mammalia; order Rodentia; family Gliridae; genus Glis; species Glis glis. The sequence goes on from PVJS01019714.1 coordinate 4,487, forward strand.
GTTGCGTCCTGTTGACTCTATAACTAACCGTCTGTGAGCCTGGTTGAGTTGTGTGATTCCTGGGAGCTTCAGGTTCTTGTCTTTTTAGTATACTTTCATTGGTGCATTGTAACCATACATCATATTGAGGTTTGGTGTGATAGAAACACACATGCACACAGCACTTGGTGCATTTCCCTCTGGGATCCGCCCTGTTCCCGCCCTCTCCCAGGTCATAATATTGAAATTGGTAGAGACAGCTTCATGAATGTACATAGGATTGTTTGAACTTTTTCCTTCATCAAGTCTTCCCGTTCCCCTCCCCACCTTCCTCCCCAAATCCCCTTCCGCTATTCTACTGGTTTCTGTCCTCATGTACCCGAAGTCTCCTTTTTCCCAGTTTTCTCTCTAACTTCCACATATGAGAGAAAACATAGGACCCTTTCACTTTCTGAGACTGGCTAATCTCAGCATAATATTCTCTAGTTCCGTCCACTTTCCTGCAAATGACATAGTTATGTTTTTCTTTGTGGCTGAGTAAAATTCCATTGAGTGTATAGACCGCAGTTGCCCATTTGTCTGTTGATGGGCACCTAGACTGGCTTCTCATTTGTAGGAAGGAGGATTTTCTAGGAGGCAGTATAGTGAATAGGAGGAGGCAAACATGGAACCACGTGGAGGTTTGGCAGGTATGGGTCATGTGATCTGGGTCTGTCATGTGATCCCTTGCTACTCAGTGTGGTGGAGCAGCATCAGCATCCCCCAGCACTTGTTCGAAATGTAGAGTTTCAGGTTCCTTCCACTCCAAATTTGCTGATTAGAGATGATTTCCCAAGCAACATGCAAGCACTTTAGAGTTTGAGAAGCATTGATTTAATCCAGTGGTACTCAAATATGGTTCATTCTGAGCAACATCACCATCTGGGAACTTGTTAGAAAAGTCACTTCCCAGGGTTCCTCTTAGACTTACTGAATCAGTAGTCTGAGGATGGGTACCAAGAAAGGCCTTGTTGATAACTAACAAAGGCTTTAGTTATAACCAAACTTTTTGTTGATAACTAAAGGCTTTATTGATAACTAACAAAGCCTTTAGTTATCCTGATGTACCAATGACTCAACCTACTTGAGCTTCAGTTACATCTACATTTCAAATGCAATGCAATAATATGCCAATTATTGGGATGTTGTAAGGATGACAAAGAATATATTGTATAGTATATATAGTTGCTGGTTGCTGTGGGATACACCTATATTCCCAGTACTTGGGAGGCTGAGACAGGAGGATCACAGGTTCAAGGCCAGCCTCAGCAACTTATCGAAACTCTGTTTCAAAATAAAATTGAAAAGGGGTTGGGGTGGGGTAGCTCAGAGGTAGAATGACCCTGGGTTCAATTCCTAGAACTACTACTACTACTATAAAGTAGAATATAATATGCTACATATTGTAATATGTACATAGAAATAATCATATATGATTAAAAAGATCTTGGTGTGCAGTAAGGAGTGAAAAATAAATTGGAAGCAAGGCAGTTGGTAAGGGTCTAAACCAGTTATGGTACTTTGGTGTCGAGCTGTGAGAATATAATTGTATCTTTTCTGTCAAAGGAGGTAGTTTCACTTAGGCGGCCATTTTATAACCTGGTAGGGACTTACATTCCTTCCCCAAATTAACATCTCTTAAGAGATTACAGGTGTCGACCCTCCCCCATCTTCCCCTGTAGCTGACCAGGAAGAATGTGAAGCTGTAACTTCGACCAATAGGAGTTCAGCGCAGGAGGAGCCTTGCGTTAGGGGTATAAGACCCACTGGGTTCTTTGTGAAGCGTGCTCTCTTTCATATCTGGGAGCACCCTTTTTTGCAAAAAAGTAAAATCGCCTTACCAGGCAATTTTTGAACACGTGCCATTTCTTTAGATGCCGTAAAATGTTGTTTCTAACAGAGCCAACAGAAGTTAGCCCTGGATAACTTAAACCAAATAGAATTTACTGGAAGGATGTGGTGTAAGTCCTAGAATTAAATTTGAAAGCAAAAAAATAAAAACAAAAACAAGCCTCCAGCACTTGGAATAGGCAACAACTAAGGAAGCTCCAGGAATCTAGGACAGTTGTAGAAGTTGAAAAATGTTAGGATGAATCTCCTCCAGTTGCCCTTGGGCCATTCCACTCACGATCCAAATTCTTGGGAAAGAAACTACCTGGCAGGCTTGGGTCACTGGCAGCACAAGACACCTGAATTACTATGTGTAGTGGGGCGGAAGAGTTGCTCAGAAGACTGGGCTGGTACCCAGCGCAGGAATGGGAACTGAACGAGCAAATTAGCAGACGCTCCTTGCAGACATTTCTAGCTCTAGTATTCTGAACCCGGCATTATGCATAGACCTTGGACCTGGCGTAGTGGTGGGAAATCCTAGGACAGCAAGCTGAAAGACAGGTAAGAGCTCTTTGGGGGAATTTCCTGGCTGCTCACTTCCACGCACAGCTGTAGGACTTTTCTTTCCAGACTTGAGTGGTTTTGCCTTGCAGGATGAAAGGGGTTGTATGTGCTCCCAGAACCAAGTGCACCTCCACCTACACAAGTGTGGCCCACGTGCCTCCCTGCTAACAGCAAAGCTATGAGGTTTCCCTTGAGAAAGGGCAGCGCCTGCCCCCTCACTAACAAAGCCAAGAGGTAGACAGCAAAGAGCGGGGGAACGGCTTGTTGGACACCTTTCCTTTCCTCCCACACTTTCATGAGTGATTGTGAAGACAAGTCCATGCTTGAAATCGGCCACGTTGGTTGGTCCCATGCGCCATTTGTTTCATGGAGATTCTGTTTCTGTGGGACAAATGGCTATGCATTGCTCGAGCTCTGGCCCTATCATTTTTTCTTTTCTTGGTTGTGCGAGTTAATCCCCAAAACGGCTCTTCTGTGTGTGGGGTTTCCCCTGGCATGTGTCTGTGCCATGGTGACAGTAGCTGGTAATGGCGAGGGGCGACTGACATGAATGCTAGCGTATTTAATGCAAGGGAAGAAGGGGGTTTGAGAGCCCTTTAAAACGATTGTGCTGACAACTTGGTCATAATCTGGTGCCTCCTAACATTTGCTAATTAAAGCATAGAAAACCTGAAGAGATTGGGAAGGCCAGGGGTGTAATGTCCTTCTGTCCATCTGTCCAGCAGCCTCACATATTGTGAGTGACCTGGTATTTCTTTCGTCAAAACTTACAATAGAGGTATCAATAATTATATCCTATAGCTATGCATGTATGTGTGTATAATAATGGGGATTGAACCCAGGGATGTTCGACCTCTGAGCTACATCCCCAGCCCCATTTTTATTTTTTATTTTGAAACAGGCTCTCACTAAGTTGCTGAGGGCCTCGCTAAGTTGCTGAGGTTAGCCTTGAATCTGTGATCCTCTTGTCTCAGCCTCCCAAGTACTGGGATTACAGGTGTGAGCCACCACTCCTGCCTAGCTTGTATTTAAAATAGCCAGGCAACCAAGGCTAAGATAGCCAGTACCAATGGAAAAGAATGATTGATTTTAGATTTGAAGTAGTGTGGAGTTCCTGAGCTCAGTGTCAGATATATGTGTATGTCTGCAGGAGAAAGGCTTGTGAAATATTCTGTTGAGAAGAAAAGGTATAATGGCATCATCTGCTATGAAAAGGGTTTAATTCCAATGTCCTTATAGAAGGTAGAAATCATATACTGTTAAGACTATGGGGTGGGGATGTAGCTCACTGGTAGAACACTTGCCGAGCATGCATGAGGCCCTGGGTGTAACCCCCAGTACCACATAAAAATGAATAAAATAAAATAGGGCTGGGGGCGTAGCCTGGAGGTAGAAGGGCCCTGGATTCCATCCCCTGTACCACAAAAACAAAACAAAAAAGTTCCTTCTCCACCAGGAATGTCCCTGATTTGCACCTGCATACACACACAGTCTAAGCTCAACATTTGCTATTATACTGGCTTTTCTGCCCAAATGCTGTGAATTGAAGCTATGCATAAGTATAAAGCATAGGTCATGTTTGAAGTCGGCTTCGTTACTAACTTTAGTTTTGGGCTTGGGTAATCTGGGAGCACAAAAAGCCAAAGAAGTTGCTAGTCTGTTAGAAATGCCTTCAAGAAAACGGCAATTGTTTAGTAACCATTCAAAGACAAATTGAGTATTCTGGCAAATGGATGATATTTTCAATCCTCATCATTTATTTACTCTTATTTTAACCATCATAAAAATCATGATCAATTATACATGAAACTGAATATTAGAAGCCGGAGGAGAAGCATGCTGGCACGCATTTCCTTTGCGCCTGGTCGCCTCTAAGTAGAAGCAACTTAGTTCTACACGTCTGTCTGCCTGCAAAAATGTACGTGTATATTGTGTATGTCAGGCATTATGTAAATCAACAGTTATTATTGCTGCGCATACCATTTCCTACAAGCCCCAATTTGATTTTCATAAACAACTGTTTCTCAAAAATGATCTGGAGCATTTGCCTCCCCAGGACCTCTGTTTAACTGACTATGTTACATGCCTTGTTCTTGTGTTGTTGTTACAAAGCAAGAGAGGCTACCTTGCAAACTAAATTTTGTCCTGCGGAAGATGAGATGATGGGGTACCTTCCGATTGTTGCACTCCTTTTTGGTTTGCTCTATTTTGTTCTGGACTGACTGTGAAGAATTGAAATTGGTTTTTGAGTATGGTTCTTAGAATCCATACCTCGCATTTGGTCATTGAAGCACTGGGAGGAAAAAAAAAGCCCAGATCAGAAAAAAAAAAAGATTAGAAAAAGCAAGTTGTATTTACAATGAAGTTTCCCACTCAGTTTCCCCTATAATCTGTCTATAGAATATTATAAGGAAACTTTGCTGACTGGAATCAGTGACTTCCAAAGGTCCCAAACATGCATAGTACCTTCTGTTATGACAGGACTCTTTTGTCATTTCAGATTGTTTTGAATGACAGGAGTAAAACAGAAAACAAGAGTTTTGTGTGGAATAAGAGTAGAGTTCATTGCAGCTATTAAAAATTCCAATGACATGAAAGCCAATTATTGTGAATTCAGGTGGTTATTCTGAATGTACTTAGCTACGTGAGAGCCGAGGTAAACATTTCAACCCTAGACAGCTCCATTAATTAATTACCACTCAGGATTCTAAAGCTTGCTCCGATGCTCCAAGAACCATGTAGAATACTTATAAGATGTGTATTCTAGGCAAGTCTAGGCATACAAGCTAGGTACTTAATAGCAGTTTCTCCATGCACTTGTTTTGCATTTATTTATTGAGTAAAGCTCTGATTGAAAAATATTTTACCTCAAATTCCATTTCCCCCTATAGAGAAAACTACATAGGACAATCTACAGCAACTTAAAAAGAAAAAAAAAAAACACTGTGTCTGAAGAGGGCAGCCTTTCCACAGTTTCTTAGAATTTGCTCCACTTAAATACACATAGCAGTGGTCAGTTAATTTCTTGCGTGTGATTTGATGCTTGTAGATGTTTTTACATGTGCTGTTGCTAAATCCGGTTCTCTTAAAATTAGCCACAATTCTCCATCTCACCTCCCTTCTCTATATTTTTTTAAAGCTTCGAATCATGTAGATGGCAACAAAATCCTACCAAATAGAAGTCTGCATTTGGAAGAAATCATTTTACTCCCAATTTACTCGCATGTATTTTAATAGTGCACCATTGTTCATTTCTATATAAAGTTTTAAACTTTATAGAGTTAAGTCATTCCTTATTTTAAGGATTAGCAAATCTTTAGTTTCTTGGGAGAAGGAAAACTGAAGTTTTTTTTTTTTTACTTCTTTTAATGTTTTATGGCCCCCAAGAACAATCAGCTACATGAACATTTTCAAGAAAAGTCCTAAAAGTACTTTCTCTGACATCCCATTCAGTTATAGGTGGAGACTTCAAAACTTTTCTGTTTGTAGTCACACTCGTGCTGGGAAGTATGCATACCAGGGGCATTTTGTACATGGACATCAACATGGAGAATTAGTCCTAGTATATTATGGAAGTGGGGGTCATGCTGTCCTGGTGACCCACAGCCCAATGACAGGTTGGAGCCTTGTTACCCCTGCCTATGGTTGGGAGCTTATTGCATTTGAGGTAGACTCGGGGGCTATTTTTGCAGAGGAGAACTTGATCTTTCCACTCCCTTTCATGATGAAGATGAAGAAGTGGGAAGAAATCCCAGGATAGCAGTGGGGGGTCGCAGTTCCACCACACTGTCACTGGGCATGCTCTTAGAGCATGTATTGGACAGGGTTCTCTAGATGAACAGAATACACAGAATGAGTATATTTGAAAAAAGGGATTTATCAGATGGGCTTACAGTTGAAGCAATGTAGTCCCAGGTTCTGACTGCACATGGAGAGTCAGAGGAACCAGTAGCTGGTTGAGCGGTCTAAGAGCTGGAGTCTTAGGATCGGAGCAACCACTAATTCAGTCCCAGTCCAAGACGTGAAGATCAGGAAGCTCTTCGGAGAAACGATGGTGAAGTTTCAGTTCCAAGAGCTGGAGGCCGAGAAGATCAAGAAGCTCTTCAGAGAAAGGCGAAGCCAGCGGCCGAGGATCTCAGGCGAGAGCAGATGCATTTTCCTCGGAAAGAGTCGCACGCACTCTACGCGGCTTCTCCCTCTTTTATCTAAGTCCGCACCTATCAGAATCCTGCTGCCTACATTCAGGGTAGGGCTTTCTGTTTAATCTGCTGTTACACACCCAAAATCACATAATCTTGGGTGTGTCATGATCAGGTCAAGTTGACAACCTAGACTGACTATCACAGAGCAGAAAACTTTTCAAGAGTTTCATGTCTCTGTGTGATGAGGCCGGTATATAAGATAGATAAAGGAATCTCTAAGTCAATGGGAGTTTGGTTAACTCACTCTTAAAAATCAGCAAATGCCACCACCCTCCTCAAGCTTTGAGATGTCCAAGCTTTGAAAAGCCTTGTGGCTGGGCATGGTGGTGCACACCTATAATCCCAGTAATTGGAAGGCTGAGACAGGAGGATTGCAGGTTTGAGGACGGTCTCAGCAACTTAGCAATGCCCTCAGCAATCTTGCAAGATCCTATTTCAAAATAATAAATAAAAAAGACTGGTAGTGTAGCTCCGAGGTAGAAGGACCCTGGGTTCAATTCCCAGTATGGAAGAAAGAAAAGAAAAAAGGAAGAAAGGAAGAAAGGAAGGAAGGAAGGAAGGAAGGAAGGAAGAAAGAGAAAGAAAGAAAGAAAGAAAGAAAGAAAGAAAGAAAGAAAGAAAAAGGAGGGAGGGAGAGAGGGAGAGAAAGGACGGAAGGAAGGAAGGAAGGAAGGAAGGAAGGAAGAAAAAAGCTTTGGGAATTCTAGTGTGTTGGTGACGCCTAAGTCAAGGGAGGTGGTACTGTCCTGAGGACTCTTATGGCTTTGAGGAAAATGTGATTAGGTTAACTCCTGGGTTGGTGTTGCCCCATTCTGGGAAACTGGGTTCTAGCCAGCCTCTGGCAGGTTTTCTCATTAACATTGTCCTCTGTGTGCATCATTAATAAGAAAATACTTTGAAAATATGTAATGTAATATATGAATATTGAGAGAGTCATATTTTCACAGAAGGTTTGACTTTAGTTCAACCTTCCCAATTTATAGATAAGCAGAAATGACTAGATTAATGTCCTGTAATTAGTCTCAGCTCCCAGAGGAAAAGAAAACCCTGCTTCCCAGATTTATTTCCACAGATGTATGGGGCAGGCAGTTCCCAGTGGCCTCTTGGTACTAACATCCTGCTGTAGACCCCTGCCACATTGTACCAGGATTGGTCTGTTTGACCAATAACCATCAGCAATCATAGGCTACTAACAAGAAAATTCCAGATTTATTTTGGTTTAAAAACTCTGCCAATGCCTGATGCCACCCTTTGTGTTTTACACAAACCACTTTGCCAGGAAAATCCTTGCCAGGAAATCTTCAACCTACTAATTTGACCAATGAAACCAACTTTGAGTTTTAAGTTCTAGATATGCTAAGGCCTTAACATTTTCTGGAGGTAACAGCCCTATCTATAACTTTCTGATCTGACGGTTTTCATATTATAATTTTCAAAAGCAGAAATCACTTCTTGGGTGGGAGTACGGGGACAGGGAGGACCTGGGGAAATGTGGCAATCAGTCAACCAGTCTTCCACAAATAAATAAACAAACCCCCAACCAAAGACTTTTAAAATTTCAACCTTTTGGGGCTATCCTGTGTATCAAAGTCTAATTATGGCTTGAAGTGTTCATTGACACTTTGTGTTCTAAGCCAGTTCTCTGAAGAGTTAGGATTAAACTGTTCAGTTAGGCTGATATGCACTGCACATTAGGAAACTATTTCTTCAGGGATGTTCTATGGAAGACTGGATCCCTGAGAAATTGATATTCAAAAGTAATGAGAGGGAGGGAGGGAGCGAGGGAGAAGGGGGGGGGGAGAAAGAAAGAGAGAGAGAGAAAGAGAAAGAATATGTTATGTCTTAAATAGGTCTTTTGGACAAGTAACATTGGAAACTGAGCTGAACAGGTTGATCTATGGATGGCTCCTTGGAATAGCAATTCTCAGTGTGTTTTATATGCTAGTGTCCACTGATTCTTCAAGAGCACTGCCCTTTGTGTTAACCTTCCTGCTTTCCTGGTACCTCAACATTCCAGTAAGGAAAAAGGTCAGTACAGTCTGTGGACTACAAGTGACCCAAGACTGATTTTCCAAAGAAGTTTTAATGGAATAAAGCCACATCCATTTGTTTAATTTGGTGACTTTTTTCTTTTCCTCTTTCTTTTTTATTTATTTTTTTATGATACTCAGAATCAAACTCAAGGGCATTCTATCTCTGAGTTACATTCCCCAGCCCTATTTTTATCTTTTGTTTTTGAAACAGGGTTTTGCTAGGTTGCTGAGGGTTTTGCTGCATTGCTGAGTCTGTCCTTGAACCTGTGATCCTCCTGTCTCAGTCGCCCAAGTACTGGGATTACAGGTGTGTGCCACCACACCTGGCTGGCTCTTTTCATGACACAAGGCCATTATTTAAGAAGTTGCGAAGGAGGAGACTATATGGTTGACAAAGAATAAAATATTGACTGTGTGTCCCTTAAAGAAACATTTTGCTGATTCCTGGATTAAAGCATTTGGGAAAGGTCCCATTGCCCCCAATTGACCAAAGAACCATTATTTTCAATAGCTTGTTCCATGGGTTCAGTTTCTAACACAGTCTGGGGAACCCTGAGTCAGCTCAAGCTTTGCAGTTGGGCCTGTGTGTGTCTCACCTTCCCATAATCCCTTGAAAGCAGAATTTCCTCTATCGCCCTGTTATGTAGCTGGTAGAGGAGGATTTCTATTTCTGAGATGTGGAGTGGCAGATTGAGCCCAGTAGCTAAAGTAGATCAGTTCATTTCTTTACGATGCAGCAGGATCAAGTTGAGTTACAGAGAGAGCTGCATGATAAGAGGAAGCTTATCATTTATTTACTGAGCATCCTGTTTGCCATTTTTGGTCTCCTGCAGGAAGGAAGCTGGAGGTAACCTTGTGCTCATGTCTTAAGGGACTTACAGTTCTCTTTCTCCTTGATGAAAGTGACTGCAAGACATGTTAAATAACAATGTGAAAAATCTAGGGGCTTAATTTTTAAAGAGGACCTAAAGGGAGGAAAAAGTCCTAAAATGCCTATTTTCCATGGATTCAGAAGAATAATGTCTTGTTCTCTCTTAGGTACGGTTCACGAGATAGTGTTTGCTTTCTTCAGGTTAGAGGTGAATTATTTTTCTGCTAATAAGGTACTTTTGTTGTCTATTGCTGTATATAACAAATTACCCCCATATTTAGTAGCTTAACACAACATTTATCTTCTTACACCAGTTCTGAGGATAGGGAATATGCAAGCAGGTTGGCTGGGTGGTTCTGGGTCAGGGTCTCTCTTAAAGTTGTAAACAAGCCATTAGCCAAGGCTACAGTCTTTGAAGACTTGACTCAGGCTGAAGGATCAACTTTCAAGTTCATTCACATGACTGTGTATAGGAGACTTGAACTCCTCACGCTGTGGGTAACTTCCCAGGGTGTCTCAGCATGTGGCTTTTCCCAGAGTCCCTGATTCAAGAATGAGGAGAACATGCCAAAGGTAGAAACCTCCGTCTTTCATAGCCTGATCTAGGGAGTGGCATGCCATTATTTCTACTCCATTCTATTGGTTAAACAGACAAATCCTGGGACCGTGTGAGAGTGGATTTTGCAGTCGTGGGAATATCAGAAATTGGGATTTGTTGGAGGCCATTCTGGTTATGGAAAGCAGTATCTGTTGTGAAGAAACCAATGATGCCCTCACTGCTTCCCCTGTCCAAGGACATTTAACATCCAAGAGAACTGGGCCCAATGTCAAGTTTGCATCTGCAAGACCATTGCTATCCCACAGAACATCTTTCTGTAAATGAGGAAAAGCTACCATTCCACCAGTTGGGAAATTATCATAATGTAAAGATTTTTAAAAATTTTGCCACATCTGCTAGAAAGGTGTTATACTATACCAATGTATTATTATTTTTTAAAAATTTTGTGACTGGCTCCCTTATGAAGTGGTCTTCGGCATTTGGAGTCTAGTTAATTAATTGTGCATTTAACTTGGCTAAATATAATGGCAGCCACTTCTTGCCACAGTCTTTCTGGAATCTCTCAAACAGATTTATTCTCTCCTTTCACAGCGCTCCCCTAACATTTACTAACACTTCTGTTACAGCAATTATATAAGCTTCTGTATAATAGAGTTTGTTATGTATTTAACCTCCCTTGCTAGACTGCAAACCCTTTTTTTTTGCGTTTTTTTTGGGGGGGGATTGAACTCAGGGGCGTTTTACCTCCGAGCTACACCCCCAGCCCTATTTTTTATAAATTATTTTGAAACCGTGTCTCACTAAGTTGCGGAGGGCCTCACTAAGTAGCTGAGGCTGGCCGCGAACCCGGATCCTTTGCTCTCCACCTCCCAAGTACTGGGATTACAAGCGTGCGCCACCACGCCCAGCTTGACTGCAAACCCTTTGAGAGTAAGAACTGATTCTCTTAATCCATTCATTCATCTATCTCTTGTCTACTGAGATTCTTCTATGTATGTGCATGATGGTAAAAGGAATGGTTAATAAAGAAAAGTGATAAGAAAGACAAACAACCCTGTTCTCCTGGTATTTATATATAGGGTGAGGCATAAATGATATGAAACAAATACACAAACAAGGTAATATCAGATAGTGCTCGGTACTGTGAACACACTTGTGATGGATTGAGAGTAAAATGACCCTCAGACCTCATGCTCTGGAGGCAGCTGTACTCATAGGTGGGTCCCTGGGGATATGGCCTCTGAAGACAGAATATGGGTAGAGCTGGGTCCCTCGAGGTATGGCCTTGGGTACTATATATGGTCTTTTCCCCCTCCCCTTGCTCTCTCTGCTTCCCACCATCATTCCCTGAGGACCTGTACCCCCAGTTCCCACTTGGCAGCAGTATAAATGGACTATTTACATGGGCTGAAATCTCCAGACCTATAAGCAAATAAATCCTCTTCCTCCAAGTTTTGTATATGTCACGGATTTTAATCATAGCAGTGAGACACTGCTGACGGAAACCAAACTAGAGTAGGGTAATGGAACGAAGAGTGGCAGGGTGGGCTTGCGTGTGGTTTTGGGGGCAGGATAGGAGGGGAGGAGAAGAAAGTGCTTCTTGGAGGAGAATTTCATCCATCTTTGTAACCCCTGTAGCTAACAGAGTACCGTGCACATACTAGACACACCACAAACATGCGTTTAAAGTTACGGGAAAGTGAAGGGCCAGAGAACTAGCAAATACAAAACCCCTGGAGCACCATTTTGATTTCAGTAATTGTGTACTGTATTTTAACTCCTGGAGGAAGATGGAGTGTGTATTCCTCCACATCTGCTTCTTGTAAGCAAAACACAAAGGCTTGGTTGGGTCTCCTTAAATGAGACTCATTTATTTCTCCTCCCTCACTGGAAAATAAATAAAACCAAAAGACTAAGCCTATTGAATATAGTTACTAAATCAATTGCTAGCGTTTAATTGCATTTAGATTTTTCCTCTTTTGTGTGTGTGTGTGTGTGTGTGTGTGTGTGTGTGTAGGGTAGCTGAGATTTATTTCATTTTGCATTTTGTAATGGAATGAGGACACAGTAAATAACTCGTCCAATTTCAAATTGCACAACTTCAGAGGGAGGGATGTGGAGATTTTGGAAGTAGCCCATAGGAGGACAGAGATATGACTGAAAGCCAGGAAACTAGGGCCCCTGGAGAAAAGTTAAATAAAATGAGTTGATTTAATCAAGAGAAAAATTACCAAAGGATGCTTAGTATTAAAAAGACATGGAGAATATGTGAGCTGCTTGTCATATACTTTAATGATCTTGGGTTTTATTGTACTGGAAAAATTTAGGTCAGCTTTTAGGTAACATTCCTTTCCCAATTGTGAGGAATCACCATGGCGTTAGGAATTCATTAGAACTCTTTGACTGAGTGAATTGGATCCAGACTTACTGGTTTCCATAATTGAGTTCAATAACTTCTTATTAAAATGAGGGTAATTAGTCCATGATTGTGTTTATAATGGATAGAGAGAGTAGAGGCTGTTTCTTATGTATCTTGTGAACACTAATGGCATAGGCCCTTAGTAAATTCTGAATCAATGTAGCCACACATATTAAGATTTTTGTTTTAAGATATACCAATGCCAGCCGGGCGTGGTGGCGCACACTTGTAATCCCAGTACTTTGGGAGGCAGAGACCGGAGGATCTGGGTTCGTGGCCAGCCTCAGCTTGCTCTCTCTCTCTCTCTCTCTCTCTCTCTCTACCTAGTGAGGCCCTCCGCAACTTCGTGAGACCCAGTTTCAAAATAAAGTATAAAAAAAATAGGCCGGGGGTGTAGCGCGGAGGTAGAACGCCCCGGGTTCAATCCCCCGTACCACACACACACAAAAAAGATATACCAATGCCAATCTCAATATCATGTATGGAGAAGGGGAGGGATTGGGAAGGGAGCCGGGGGGAAGCTCACCAAGTGCTGTATGCATGTATGTCCTTATCTCTCTGAACTACATTATGATGTGAGACTCTAATGCACCAATAAAATTATATAAAAAAGAAATTGCAAAAAAATAACAAAAATATACTAAAAAGATATTACAACTGTAATGAAAATACCGTGCTGTTCTTTCAGTAGCAAAACTGATAAACAAACTCTAGAATGTCACCCTACCCTCTCTTTTTCTTCATCAGTTTCTTCTTCTAAGTCTGCCTGGTATGAATATTTACTTGGGATTTTTCTGCAGCATCTTTTGTAGGTGCACATGGCTAGAGCCTTTACCACTTATACTTTCCAGAGTGTCTCGCCCTGGAATAGAGGCTTTTGAGGCAGCTTTCAGCTCTCCTTACCTTGTGTGTTGAAAAACGCCACCGCTGTCTAAGTCATTTGCTTTTCTGGTCTTGTTTCTTGCATGATTCACTTCTTTGGGGTTGGAAACATGTTTTTCCAGCTGAAATTAAAATTCCAAAACTTACGTCTGCCATCCAGAGTTCAGTCTGTCTGAACAGCCCATGTTGGTTTCTGGATCATATTGGTCAATGACTTTCTGTGCTAAGATGTGAAATGCAGATGTCAAGTTGGCAACTTCTAAGACAATTTATGGTTTTCATTTTTACTTTTTCATTTTTCTTTCTTCGAATATGCTCAAGGTTTAATTCAGGAATACGAAAATAATTCCAGTTCCTGAAAACTGTGCATGTTCCTGAAATTCCTTACCTTTCGGTGATGGGCAATTAGACTTGAAGGGGGCTGGCGGAGCGAGGGACCGTTGTGGGATGGAGCGCCACGGCTGCCTGGTTGGCTGAGAGTTCAGCTGTAGCAGCTGTCATCCTTCTTCAACTCTAAACCACCATCAGATTCGGTCTGTTTTCCAGTACACAGCACTTCTTTTTACTTTGCTTAACAGAACATTCTGTTAAAGAGGACTCCTCTAGGGGCCCGGTGTGGTGGCGCATGCTTGTAATCCCAGTACTTGGGAGGCGGAGACCGGAGGATCCGGGTTCGCGGCCAGCCTCAGCTACTTAGTGAGGCCCTCCGCAACTTAGTGAGACCCTGTTTCAAAATAAAGTATAAAAAATAGGGCCGGGGGTGTAGCTCGGAGGTAGAAAGCCCCTGGGTTCAATCCCCGATACTGCAAAAAAAAAAGAGGCATCCTCTAGATAGATGCTTTTGCCACCAAAATGTTCTACACTATTCCTCCTCTATTCCCTTCTCCATAACATAAGTAATCTGGAATTCTAGGAGTCCCCACCAACCTCTGGAAGAAGAATGGGAAAATGCAAAGTAGGGTAAATATTTCAGTCTCAATATTTCTGTGACTTCCAGCTTCTGTCATTTGCACACCACCCAGTTCTTTCAAAGTTACCTTACAGTATTCCTCAGGCTTTTCGTGTGCTAAAATATGAACTTCAACTTCCAAGTGGATTCTACCATTGTTGCCCTAGATCCTTTAGCAATTTATATTTCCTGTGAAGCCATTTTAAAGAAAGACCATGTTAAATTCTTGAATCTGGGCCAGTGAAGCTATACTTTCAAAGAAATTGGAAGCTACTAGGGCTCTCAAATCCCACTGAGTTTTGTGGGTAATTGCTCTTAAGAATGCTAATTCTGTTACCACTGTCCCCAATTTATGTTGTCTCCTGTTCATATTTGCCAGAGGTGAATAGGGTTGAGTTTACTGAAGCTATTAATTAATTGGCTTTATGTTTACTTGGAAATCACTATATTCTAGGCACAGGTGTGCCTGGTTACATGAATAAATAAGACCCATCTCCAATTTGTCCCCACCATACCTTTGTAAATGTATAGTCTATGAGCAAGAGAACTGCATTCAGAAATCAATTAGAAGACAATGTGATAGGAGTTTGGGTAAGGGTAAGCACAGATGGGTTGGAAACAGATCAGAGAGGCCATAACCACTCTTGGTTTCAGAGTTTTCTAAGGATAAGGTGGGCATCTAACTAACTAACGGCCTTACTCAGACATTTAATTAGGTTATGGTTCAAGGTTCAATCTCTATTTATAGATTAAACATCAGAATCTTTCTCCCTCAAGTAACTCCCTACAATTTCCATAAATAATTTTTTCTGGAATTTGAATGTTCATTTACTCTATTTAGAGAAAACTGTTATCAGTACTATCCTTGGGTTCTTGTACTTCAATGAATGTATGTGGTAGCAAGAAGGGTGGGTGTGGATTATTCTGGAATTTCTTTGCTTCTAAAATTTAGTGTGAATGAATTGAAGAGCCTCTTATAAATGCAAACCTCCAGAACCTACTCCCAGATATTTGTAAATTTCTAAGGTCAAATTTGCATTTTAAACCAGCATGCCTCATTATTCTGATCTGGTCCCATCCTTTGATTAACCACTGGTTACTGGGGACACTAGTAGGAAGAAAATGAGGATATGAACAATTACTTAGCTGGCTTGTCATATACATTTATTTTTGTCCAAGCTGAAATGCAAACCACAAATTTCAAAAACACATCAAGGAAACTCAGTCAGATTTTGCGATATGAGATTGGTTTTCAAATATAACCCCATCCACCAGAGGCATTGCACAATTCTGAACATTGTCATGCCTTGTCTTGACATTGGTAATTAATGTGGACCAGGTGTTTTGTTGTTTAATTCTTGCTTCTTACAATTATCCTTCATGCATGTCTTAGGAAGGACATGAATGTGAGAATCATAATAGAAATGCAATTATCGTATAAAGTTAATTGTACTTATGTCAATGCTGAAATGTGTGTGACCTTTGGTAAAATGTTAAGCTGGACATGGGAGTATTGTGACACTTCTCAGGGGGGGTTTGTGCATATTTCATACTGAGTTATTATTGAATCTAAATCCACAAGCATACATATTCTACCTTTCTACTTCAAGGTTCCTTAATAACACATTACACATCTTGTTTTCCTTTGTAATGTGTTTTGGATGTCAGCGATCATATCTTGTGAATTTTTACCACAACTTCAGTTTGATTAAAAGTTTAGAACTTTGTTTTTCTGATAATAAAGGTAAAATCTATTGTTGCAATTTCAGAAACCCATATTGTGGCATCAAACAAAATGAATTATGTTCTCAAAAACATGACGTCTCAAATATTAGTCTGATGGTGAATTCCGAAATCTTGTGAGTTAGAGAGACTTAAGAAGTCTCTGCTGAAGCCCAAAGAACTGGGTTGGGAAACCAGCGGACAGCCCCCTCCTGAAAATGAAGGAAAACTGGAATCTATTAAAATATTCAGGCAAGGGCTATTTTGAATTATTAGCATTTTCTTTTTTTTTTTTTTTCGGTACTGGGGATTGAACCCAGGGGCGTTCTACCTCTGTAGTACGCCCCTGGCCCTATTTTTTTATACTTTATTTTGAAACCAGGTCTCACGAAGTTGCAGAGGGCCTCACTAGGTAGAAAGAGAGAGAGAGAGAGACAGGGAGATAGAGAGAGAGAGAGAAAGAGAGCTGAGGCTGGCCGCGAACCCGGATCCTCCGGTCTCCGCCTCCCAAAGTACTGGGATTACAAGTGTGCGCCACCACGCCCGGCTGAATTATTAGCATTTTCTAATTAACCAAGGCTTAAGTAGAAGTTTCTTTGGCATTTTTAAAAAACATAATATTGTAAAGAATCTAGTCTTTCCATGGACATTGTATTGCCACACTATAAGCAGGAATCATTTATACGCTCTACGAGTATAGAAGCACTGAATTGTATAGATTTGGGGTTGGATTAATTAACATGGACCCTCAAATTTAACCTTATTTCACAGTCAGGGAAATGAATATCAGAGACGGTCTTGATTATTCAGTAGTAGAGTCTGATACATTTGAAGCTCATTCCTCTTTCTTCTCACTGAGGAATTACGGCTGAGCTTTTGGGTTAACTTCTAGCTAGTATAGTGCTAGGTGTCCCCTTCCTTCAAGTTGAAAACCAGAACGATCCACTCGCACTTTGCTGTAAGTGTCCAATCCCATTAACCCCAGCGGGACATGCAGGACTGGGAAGGCCTGAGAGCTGAACCCAGCCCCACCTGCTCAGATGGACAGAAGCTAGAGAAAAGTTGAACTGAGCAGGCAGAACACAGCATTTAGCCAGCATGCCATCTTCTCTGTGGCTGAGATTCAGGAAAGCTGTCAGAGTCAGCAAAGGCCAACACAGACTTACACAGGGATCCTGAGAGGCAGATGGAAGGCGGCGAGGGCGGAGGCAGGAGCTGGCAGGATCACACTGGTGTGCCGATCCCTTTCACATCTCCACGCCTCTGTCACTCTGTTCTCTCTGCCGGAAGCACCCACAGTTTCTGATGAATTAAATTCTTAGGATTCGACTCTTCATTTGAATGAGATGGTGGCATCTATCACCACAGTCTGCAAATAGCTGGAAAACGTGATTACGGTCAATGAAATATAAAGGATTTAGGCAAAAATAGCAGCCTGGCTGCTCAACAGGATCAAGGTCAGCAACTCTGTTCTCTGCGCTTTTCCTCAGAGTTGCAAAATTATTGTTCCATCTCCAGGCAGCATATCTACGTTTAAAGAGGGAGAAAATGAAGGAAAATATAAGCCTTACTTTTTTCTTTGACCAGGAAAACAAATGATTCCCCAAAATTCCCCCTCAGAAGAATTATACTCATGTCTCATTGGCCAGACCATGTCACATGACCATTTCTCCAGGGAAGGAATGCTGGGAAAATATGTAGCTTTCTAATCCCTATGGTAGAAGCAAAGAAAAAGGGTGTTAAGAGTGGTTTTGGATGAGCTTATTTATATTGGAGATTGTGGCATTTTGCAAGCCCAGGGAGGTGGTAGCAATGGTGTGGTCAGGTCTTCCCCAAGATGAAGCATCTCTTTATAACAAGAATAACTGACTCTCAAATGACCTGACTTATTAACTAGGATATACATGTATTGATTTTGTTTCAAATGGGGGCTTCTAATAATGTGGCTTATTTTCAGTTTGTTGGATTAACGCGTTATATGTGCATAGTGCTTTATTGTACCAAGTGCTTCAGACTTATTATCATAGTTGATCCTCATAAGAATTGGTAATATAGAAATGATGACTCCAGCATCATTGAGACAGAAGGAGCTTGGGCTCAGACCACTATGGCAAACTGGGACGCGAATACTTGAATCTAGATGGTTTTGTTCTAATGTTCATATTACTATACCTGCTAAGGACGATATAGATATAGATATATGCTTTAATAGACATAAAACAGAAAGATTAAGCTTAGACAGAGTGTAATGGGTGTTAATTTTTGGAACTGTAGACATGGAATGAATAATTCATTTGGAGAAATGCAAAATGTATTCTGTTTAGGTGACAGCATGCCATCTTTTTTCTCCCCCTTTCTCAGAGACCCTCAGTCAACAAGTCTTCAGGTGCTGCCTCCTACAGCAGCTGGTCCAGTTCTCAGCCGCATCAGGTAAAATGCTCTTTTTAAGAACCTCCACACACTTGTTCTCCTTAAAGTGCGCTTAAACGTACAATTACTGTTTCAGTGTGCAAGTGTTCAGGAGCAATTGGCCTCTTGTCTACTCTCACCTTGAACGTGGCTCCTCTTGATAACGGGCTGTGCAATTCATTGGCTACTTTTCTCCACTTCAGTTGGGTTAGGGTTTGCGAGGGGGCAGTGAGGGGAAGGTACAGAGTGTGGGAATGCTAATGTCCCCTTCCAGAGCCCTCCCCAGCGAACCCCACAGATCAAGTCAGTCTCAACATTATTGGAAATGAAGTTTGCCTTGTTTTTCCTCCACAAACAATTGTCCCTTTTTATTCCAGGAAATTGTATGCACACCCATACATATGTATATTCACATGTATGGTACCCGGTGTCTCTATGTTTATATAGTAATCGAGTTGGAAAAAGTACTAACATTACAAAGAATTATTTTTGCACCTAGTTATTTGGAATCATTAACAACCTCTATTTATGTCAAGAAATACAGAACATTATTTGCCTCTTTCGGGGTACTGAAGCCAGCAGAGTGATGTGATATCTATGTGTACAAATAAAACAGGATCTTTTTTGGGAGTACCAGTGTTTATAGGTGACAACACAGTGAGCATGTGGGCTTGTGTGTGGTCAAGCCTTCCAATTTTTGAAGCAGCTTAGAGTGAGAACGTTGTCTTTGGATGAAAAGCTGACCAGGGCAAGCATTTAAATCGCCTCCCATCTATGAGACCAGGAAGAAATGGACTTCCATTTGTCTTTTGAGTTATTGGTTAGAATTTTCTCTTAGCCTTTTCAGGGGACCTCAGGTTCTGCAGTGATTTTAAGAGAGGCACCATATAAATACTTTATATTCCTATCTCCCCATCCTCATTTTATTGACTCTGTGTCAAAGGAAGTGTTAATGCTAACTCTGTGTTAATGCTAACTTACTCCAACATCAGTGTCACGTGAGAAGTTTCCCTGTGTGCTTTTTTATCTTTTCTTTTTAAATTACAAATTGATATTTCCAAATAAAATATTAAGTAAAATTAATGGGAAAATAAATTCTTTCATCATGCCATATTTTATCCCAGTGCCTATTTTTTTTTTTATATTGCATGGGTTGGTGAGTTCTGCCTCCCTTGGCCTCAGCTTTGTGTAGATGCTATAGTATCTGCTAACTTTGGAAGGACATACTGCTCCATGAACATGAACCAAGAAAGGGGGCAGCTGGAAAGAGGGGTAGAGGCACCAGCAAACAGAGATTGCTTTGAGTATCCAGGCTCTATTTACTTCCAACCTAGTCACTGTAGCCTAAAGATACATGGTAGGCTCCAGATCAGTGTTTCTGAGAGCTGATCTTAGGCTTTCTATGGACAGAGTTGAGGGAGTTACTACTCACATCTCTGTTCTCACCCTGAAAAAGTCTTCGGAGATGTTCTAATCCAATCTTCACCATCCAAGGAAAAGGAGACCTGGAGATTAATATTGTCTATGATTATGTGAAGTTAATTGTTCCAGGATTCTGTGTTCATTCACTTTTACAAGTCAGTAAGATGTTTTTGGATCTTTGGGGGAACTTCTTGGTGACATAATCTAATGCTGATATGCTGTGAATCTGTGCTGATCCGGGAAAACTACTGTACCTGTGATGCAATAAGATGAGAAAAGAAGACAGGGTAGTGTTGGGGACAATTCTTCATTCAGAGAATATGTCCTTTTAGTTTTCTGTTGTAATAATGACCTTATATTATGAAGTCATGGAATTATTCGATGGCGTTTGTGTAGTTCTAATATCCTATGCAAGTTAAAATAGTGGCCATCTTATAAATATTTCCCATGTTTTTTCTCTGAATACTTACAGGTCTGTGAAATCTAAGAGTTGAAGAGCTACCAAAAATAGGCTTCATTTTTACCTATTGTATGCTGGAAGAAATATGGTCATATTGGGGGGGGGGCGAGAGTTCTTTCAACCTTAGTAGTGCCTTTTTAATTGAAGGACATAACTGGATGGGATTTTCAAATGGTACTTCTGTTATAACTGCTATCAGTGTTATTTCTTTTGTATTGAGGGTTCCCTTTAATTCTAAGTGAAAGGAATCATGCGGTTCTCTATATTGCATGAATTTCCTTGGCAATTATCTAATGTGTTGCCTGTTTGCCCCATTTGCTTTTAGATCTACTTCATGCTCATCCTTTGACAACTGCTTTCCAGGCTCCCTTGCTAAGTGATTTCTAAGAAGGATCTTTCAGTGTGAACGTTGGTGGGAATTAGGAGAGAGATTGGAAGGGAAGATCCAGACTATTCTTCTCCTTCTGTCTGTTTTGGGCAGTATCTCTCTAGGATCTGAGCCTCTGGGTAGAACCAGCTCCTATGAGGCCCAGGCTGCCCTGCTTCCTGGCTTCTGGGTGTAATCTCCTTTGTCTTTGTAGTATCAGGAGAGATAACAGCTTTCCTTCCCCTTCCCTGGTGACTGTTAGTCTCTCTAAACACCCTTGCAACTAGTCCCCTATATTAAATTCCTTCTCTTGGATGGCCTGGTATGGACTCTGTTTTTCCGAAAGTTGTTCCAAATGCTTTCTAACAAATACACCTACTAATACATCTATCATGGCATTATGCACTTCATTCTTTTGTTCTAACAGTGGCTTTTTATTTAATAAATTTTATATGAGTATTTACAGGATCACTAGCCTTGTGGTTGCTGAAAACTCTGAGATTTATTTTCCTGAGCTGGCCTGGTGGGTGGTAATCCTTTTACACCCCTATCCCACACAGAATAATTATTCCTCTTCTTTGTTACTCATGCTCTAATCCTTCCCTTTTAAATTTGTGTTTATTGCAAAAACCTTTGTCTTTTGTGTTTGCAATATAATAGGCTTATAGGCTTCAGCCTTTGAAAATACCTACACAGATTCTCAGCCTGAGGTTAAAAGGAGAGCTGCCAGCTCAATCCAGCATTCCAGCTTGTGTGTCTTCCTATGTTTTTTGGCATCAGCAGAATATATCTTTTAAATATTTAAGTATTTAAATGTACACACACACATACACACAAACACACACATATTTACTTGAGTCATGGACTTATATTCACTAGAGTCCATGTGAGTCTTGTCCTGTTTGTTTTCACTATTTGTCAACCAGAGGTAGACACAAGCATAGATACAGTAATCAGCAAATCAGCACAGAGATGGATACCTGCCTTTTTATAGAAGTGTGTTCACACAGGAAAATAATCACCCCTCCTTCATAATCATTATCATCATAGCTCACATTTATTGAGTGCTTGTGTGGTATCTGTTAATTTCTTTGTATGTATTATCTCGTCTGATCCTCTCAATATCTCCATGATAGAGATGTGAGACTTTACACATCAAAGAACTGACAACCTGAACATTTAATTGACTCAGCCAATGACACAGGGTGAGTTCTGTCAGATTCCAGTGTCCTACCTCCTAACCAATATCTACCACTATATCTCTATAAAGGTTTTAAGTAATGAAAACCACTGAAAACCATTTTAACCAACCGTTATGCCTTGAACACAACATTTTTGGTGTTTGGCTACTTGCTCTGCTCTGAAATTATTTTTGTATGATTTTCTTTGTTGAAGAAGGGTTCATATGCATATTGATGAAGGTCAGTCTAGTTGCACATAGACAAGTTTCAAAACATAAACTTTAATATATTTACTAACAAGTTTTATTTTGAAAAGCACCGTTTTATGTTTCATTTGGAATGGTTTGAAAACATGTTTGTAAGAAAATGGTTTTTCTTCCCATTGCTTCGTAGTTTGCAAGGAATGCACAATAAAGTTTTTTATGCTTATAAATATCTATACCAAATAAAATAGTCGTTATGAATAAATGAAACTGAGGCGTGAGAGTAAGGACTGGATGACTGGTATCTTTACATTTGAAATACACATTGATAAACTAAAATGGTGATAGGCTTTCTATGCGTTTTACATACTTCTCTTTAGGAAGGCTCCTCGCTTCCCATATAGTCCCTCTCATAGTCAGAAAATTTCTTATGAGTATTAAGTAGTTTATCATTCTGCACTTTATCAATGGAAAGTTTTTCCTTTGGATAATGGGCACCAGTCCAACCTTATGTTTCTAAAACCCTCAGTGTAAAGGTTTGATCAATAGATTGATAATTCTTTAGCCCTTTAGTAAGTAACCTTAGTGTTTAAGTAGTCCTTGGTAGCAGAGAGCCATCAATTTCATATCACTAAAAGTGAAAAACACCAGTCATGGTGGTGCAAGCCTGTAATCCCAGTACTTGGGAGGCTGAGACAGGAGGATTACAGGTTTGAAGCCAGCAGTACACAGTAACTTAGTGAGACCCTGTTTCAAAGTAAAAAATAAAATATGGCTGGGGTGTAATAACTCAGAGGTAAAACGCCTCTAGGTTCAATCCCAGTATCACAAAAAGAAAAAACAAAAGTGAAAATCAACATGTTTTTTTTTGTTTTGTTTTGTTTAATGATATAATGTGTTTAGGTTTAACAACTGATTTAAGATAATTCAATCAGATAGTCCAGTATTATCTTCTAGTGGCAGCTAGAGCTGATAGAATTCAAGGCCAAGGACAGAAGTTTCAGGTATCAGGAAGGACTGCTGTTAAACTAGGGAAACAGAAAAATTCTTTTGTTTTACTCTTTTGTGCAATAAGAGAAAGAAGGAGAGTGTGGTCCACTGACAAAAGGCTATTACCATCAGTATTCTTCTCGGATTATCATATGTGTGTGTGTGTAACAATATATAATACATATAAGTATCTCAATATATTATATATAAGTATCTCAATATTATATATATATACATATATGTGTGTGTATATTTCTAGTACTCATCGTGGAGTAGGAGCTCATGAAGTATCTGTTGAATGGATGAATGAATGAGTGAATTGTATGAAATAATATCAAGAAATTGAATGTGGAAAGAGGTACCTCAAATTCATCCTTTTCTTTCTTTCTTTTTCTTCTTTTGGTACTTGGAATTGAACTTAGGGGTATTCTACCTCTGAGCTACACCCTCAGCCCTATTGTATTTGTTATTTTGAAACAGGCTCTCACTAAGTTGCCGAGGGCCTCACTAAGTTGCTGAAGCTGGCCTCAAACCTGCTATACTCCTGTGTTAGCCTCCCATGTGCTGGGATTACAGGCACATGCCACAATATCTGGCTCATATTTACCATGTTTTTCTTCGTCAAATCATTAGTTTCTACTATCTCCTTGCCCAAGGCTCACACCAAAGCTGCTACTTATGAATTGATTGAGGAGGAGTGCAGCTCAATCCATCTCTGGCGAGGGGAAATCACCATGCTCCCCACAAGCATAGGGATGAGTGAAGTAGAGGTGGCCAGGGACCAGGAGAGTCCACACTGAATCATTCCCTCAATCCTGATATTGTGCATTTATGCTATCCATGTTGTGGATTCGGCATTAATGTGATAGCCATGAGGTTTCAATGATAAGCCATCAATGTTGAGACCATGCGTATAGTTGCTTGGTTTATGGTATCCATGGAGACAAATGTGAACTCCCAGTTTATTTTAGCTCGGGATTCTGAACAAAATCGACCCTCTTTATCTCTATGGGGCTTTGTTGAACTGTAGGTTTGCAATTTAAATAGACAGAAAAAATTGTTTGCATCTATATTTGTATTTGTAGCTATAGGTATACAACATCTACCAGCCAATGACCATCGGGAATAGACATGTGTTCAACCAAATTTGGGCTTATTACCTGCTGCTATGGTGTGAATATGATCCCCAAAACTCATATGTTAGAACTTAATTGCCATTGTGAGAATATTAAGAGGTGGGGGCCTTTGAGAGTGACTAAGTCATGAGGGATTAGTCCTCACACATGGGATCAGGGCTCTTATAAAATGGCTTGACAAATGGGTTTGACCCCTCTATTTTATCACATAAGAAAATAGCATTTCCCCCAAAGGACACAAGAAGCTACCATAATTTCTTTTTTTGGTTGGTACTGGGGATTGAGCCCAGGGGCATTCAACTTCTAAGCTATACCCCCAGCCCTGTTTTTTTATTTTATTTATTTATTTACTTACTTATTTATTTATTTATTTATTTATTTATTTATTTATGTGGTACCAGGGATTGAACCCAGGGGCATTCTACCTCCGGACTACACTCCCAGCCCTATTTTTTTTATTCTTTATTTTGAAACAGGGTCTCACTAAGTTGCAGAGGTCCTCACTAAGTAGCTGAGGCTGGCCGTGAACCCGGATCCTCTGGTCTCAGCCTCCCAAGTACTGGGATTACAAGCGTGTGCTACCACGCCTGGCTTATTTTTATTTTTTTAAATTTTGAAACAGGGTCTCGCTAAGTAGCTGAAGCTGGCCTGAGATCCTCCTGCCTCAGGCTCCCAAGTACTGGGATTACAAGTATGCATCACCACACCCAACTAAAATACCATAAATTCTGCTAATGTCTTCACACGTGTACTATCTCTGTTAATCTTCTCAATATCTTATGATATTGAGAAATAGAAACCAGACCCTTACCAGACACCAAACTGCTGACACCTTGGTGATCTTGGGCTTTTAGCCAAATAAATTTATGTTCTTTATAAATTACCTAGTCTCTGGTATTTTGTTATAATAGCACGGAGACAGAAATTACTACTGAGAAGTGGTGCCTTGCTATAACAAATACCTAGAAATGTGGAAACAACTTTGGAGCTGGTAATGAGTACAGGCTAAAAGAATTTGGAGGAACAGGCTAGAAAAAGCCTCGGGCATTTTGTTATAGCAACATGAACGGACTAGGGCACTTGTTTCATGGCTTGGTTGCTGTAGTAAAGGAGACAGCATGTCATGGAAATGAAGGGTTGTCAGAGGTGTTGTTAGGAGGGGCTTGTTATTGGATCTGTGCTTGGGTTAAATGGTTTTGATGAGAGTTGAGAAAATGGGTTTTTGGGGGGATTGAGTGCTTTTAGGAAGTGAGGGCAATTCTGTGATTGGGCATCTTGATAATTTTATCCAGCAGGTGAGAGTAATGAAGCAAAGATGAAGTAATAAGTGGTAAAAGAAGCATCAGTCACTCATGTTACTTGGGTGAGGGGAATATTTGGTCACTTTTGTGATTTGGACAGTGGTCTTGTTTTTTTTTTTTTCTCTGATTGGACATGAGTATGGGATGGTCTTGTTTGATTAGGGTTATAAATTAACTTCATCATGTCTGATGTTGGCATTCTGTGAACAGTTTTTTGATGAGGAAGTAAGTTCAGGCCCTCTACTCCAGGCAGCTATTTTATACACACACACACACACACACACACACGATTTATATGGTGTATATATAAAACGTAAGGCCTATGCTGTCCTTCGTGACACTTGGATTTGTCCTGATGCTTGCATTAATATATCTGAGAATCTGACAATAGCAAATGGCAATGTTCTTAACTAAAGTTGACATCTAGTTAACAGTCTAGCATTATAAATACAGAGATAGGGGGAAATTGAAATACCCTTTCCTGTGCATTTGCAAACCATCTTGTCCTCTTGACTGTTTACTTAGAGGAGAAGGCTAAAACTGAAAAAGCAAATTTGCCATAATATGAAATCTTACAAATTTGGGCTTGCATTTGAATATGAATTATTAGAGTATAGGAAATCAGTGTCTGATTTGATGATACTTGTCTCCAAAGATGACACCTAATGAATCATGCCTTGCAGCTCTCTTTGGAGCTAAGCTGGCCCTGCAACTTGCTTTCAAGTAGAGAGGGTTAGAAGTGACACTGCTGGGCTTCTGAGCCTACATGCTGTGGCCTTACAGTTTGGGTCATGTGCACCCTGAGACAAGCTATGTGCTACGTAGATGCCTGGCTATCTTGAGAATGCCATGCTGTGGGCAAGCCCGAGCTAGTGATAGGGAGAGGCCCCGTGTAAAGAGATATTCCCAGACATCCCCCCGCTGTTTTAACAATTCCAGCAGAAGTGTGAGCATATGAGAGAAGACATCTTTACATGGTCCCAGTTACCATCTTACTGTAACCCCATAAAAGACCCCAAGTGAAATTACTCAGTTTAACCCAGATAGTAGTTTGTTATGCTGAAATAGATAACTGAAACAGGGACTCATCTTCAGATAGATATTACTACAATTCAAAGGAATGACTAGGAAAATACTGGCAGTTAAAGGTCAGCTATTCGGGGTCTAGTGAATTCTTAATATTCATTTGCATTGATCATGCCTCTTCTATGAAAATGAAGCCTTTTTAGTGTTTGAAAAATCTAGAAATTTCACCCTCCAATTGTCTTTTCATTATTCATTTGCTGAGCAAATATCTTCAGATGCACCAATGTCATTTTAAGTCTCAGTGTTCACTCAGATTTTAGGGTTTAAGAGCCTAGGAATCATGTGCTGCACTTTTCTTGCAGTGTCGACCAAAGGAGTAGTTGGGTACAATGAAGACAGTAATGCTCATCAAATATATTTGGTCTCCTGGATTGCTCTATATTTCTATAGTTAGGTGGGATCATATGACAATTTTGGTCAGTGAATTGTTAGTGGGGAGTGACATGTCACTTTTGATTGGAGGCAATAGAAAGTCTATTTGCAATTCCCTAGTGTCTATTGCCTGATACAGGGATAAAGCCAATCAGGTATTCAAGATGGTGCAGTGACTTGATGCTAGTAGAGTCTCCACCAGCCTGGATCCCTGGGTAGGTGAGGGAGCAGAGCCCCTTGTTAATCCTTGATGGCCAGTTGCATGAGCCAGAAACGAATCTTTGCTGTTCTTAAGACACTGAACTTTGGGATTAATTTGTATCTACAGCATAAATGAATACTGGCAACTTTACAATACCATAAGCTCCATCACACCTACCCCCAAGACATTCAAAGTCAACTTGAAATCTAAATTAAAATATATGAGATTTCTGTGTAAACAGAACTTTTAAGACAGAACTTCTGATTTGATTTCCAAATAGATTATTTCTATCCATAAATCTTTCAATGTAGAAATTCTAACAATAGCACTACTTTATTTATTTGGGTAATTTGAAAACACTCCATACTGAAATCATTCTTAAATTAGTTGACCTCTTTCTATTTTTGACAGAAATTTTATATTGTAGCAAGTTAATTAAATACTTCGTTAGGGGATTTAAAATAATCAAAGTTACATTAACAAAAACATTTAAGATTTTTTTTACTTTTTAAAATGTTTGTTATGGAATTTCCAGAGTTGCATGAAAATAGAATTGTATAATGAAGCCCATGTAGCCCTCAACCCAGCTGCAATGATTAACAATGGTGGTGCACGCTTGTAATTCCAGTACTTGGGAGGCTGAGACAGGCGGATTGCAGGTTCTAGGACAGCCTCAGTAAGTAGTGAGATTCTCATCAACCTTGCAAGACTCTGTTTCAAAAAAAAATTTAAAAATAGGGCGGGGGTATGGGCAGTTTTTCAAATGAATTTTGGATATCTAAAAATTGTATTCTGTTGTGATCATCCATTATAAAGATAAGACAACAACTATCCTCTTTCCCCTGCCTCTACAAATGGGTCCAAATTTTTTATGAGCTCTGTAGTCATGTGCTTTGTAGTCATGATTGTATCTTCCATATTTGTGCTACTTGCTGGAGTGGCTTATTTATAGCGCCGGCATTCTACCTGGTTTGGTCAGGAGAGTTTGAAGTTACCACTACTGTCTTGGAGTAAGTATTAATAGCACTCCGGTTCAGTCTCAAAAGTGTCCTGATTTGGATAACAAATTATATGATCATCCTTGTTAATAAAATGATGTACCATTACCCTGCCTAATGTACCATATTTTTGCTTTTCCATTTACCAGAGTTGGATTCTGTCTTTCCTTGCAAGACCCAGACATGTCTAAACCAATCATAATCAGTAAAGTCTTATCCTACTGTCTACCTCTATGTGCTTGTAGTATCTTCAATGTCTGAATGTCTTTGACATCTCTATGGCCTTCTCTGGACCAGCTACATGATCTGTGAGGCTCTGTTTTGGTGAGTATTCTCACCACTGTGACCCAAACACCTGACATGCAAAACTTAGAGGAAGGAGGATTTCTTTGTTCACAGTTTTGGAGTTTTCAGTCCAGGTTGGGCCGGCTTCCAAACAGGAGCTGGGGCTACAGTTCCTCAGGGCATCATGACAGCGAGCAGAGAGAGGTGCTGACAGCTTGAGTCAGCTCATGGTGGCAGGGGAGAGAGGGAAGCTGCAGGCCAGCAGTGTGTGTGTGTGTGTGTGTGTGTGTGGCCACGTCTCCGGTGGAGGGGGCCCTCTCCAGCTATGTCACACCTCTGAACATGGCTGCATAACTTAACACATGCACTTTGGGTGGGAGGTTCTGGGGGTTGAAGCCAGGGGCATTCTACCTCTGAGCTACACCCCAGGTCCTTTTTTTTTTTTTGCAGTACCGGGGATTGAACCC
>PVJS01019715.1:0-33411 GCA_004027185.1 Glis glis
GGAGGGGAGGGGAGGGGAGGGGAGGAGAGGAGAGGAGAGGAGAGGAGAGGAGAGGAGAGGAGAGGGAAATAAGCAAATTAAACGATTGAATCGACATCGCCATTTTTTCTTTCATACTCTTCTCCAGCTCCAGGCTCTGTCCTCCCCACTCCTGCTGCCCCGTCTGCTGTCCCACACACGAGGGTCCCCAGGGCAGCGCACAAAGACACGCGGATGAACCCGATTAAGAGACAGCGATGTCTGCACCGCATGGTGCATGGCCATTCTATAATGGGTGAAACCCTCTAGAATTAATATCTGATGAAAAATAAACCCGGTAACAGGACAGATTTATAGTATTCAAATTACTATTGATCCATTCAGTACACAACTAATAAAAACCTTCCTTGCGTGACCTTCCACCTCGCGCACGCTTAAGCAAATTATCTCTAATAAACAAGTATTATGAGGACCCAAGGAAAATGTCAACCTATAAATTATTGTTCTCTCTTTCTCTGGATGGAGCTGGAAGTCAGTCTTCAACATCTACTTTCATGTACCCTGTGTAATTAGGGGTCTTCAGAGCCGCAAAGTCTCTTCTAACATAATAGAGATTCTTCCTTGTTGAAGTGGGCGCAGTAGCATGACAGAATCCTGTCTCTCAATAAACAGTTCAATAAAATCAGTAAGAATCTCGCTAACATGTATGGGGGCAGATCTAGAGGGAAACATGCCAGGTTCTCTCTGCATGTATGTTTGCATCACCTTGAACCTCACTGTGATGTGTTATTATAATGCATCAATAAAAGTCTATTAAAAAAAAAACACAAGACAACAACCATCTTCAAAGGCGCAATGGGGAAAAAGATAAGATAAACCCGGTCTAGGATTGCAGAAACAGGGACTCTGGTCTTGGATCTGAGCCCCAGCACCTGTGGGACCCGGGATAAGTGACTTCATATCTATGTTGTAGTTCCAATCAAAATGTGCTGATAGGACACCTAGCCTCATTTGGTTAAATTCTATGATACTTGCTAAAATGTTTGAAAACAGTTTACATATCCCCACGATAGTTTTTTTTTTTTTTTTTTGGTACTGGGGATTGAGCCCTGGGGCATTCTTACCTCTCAGCTACACTCCCAGCCCTATTTTTAATTTTTTTTTTAAACAGGGTCTCACTAAGCTGCTGAAGGCCTCACTAAATTTCTAAGGCTGGCCTTGAATCTGCCATCCTCCTGTCTCAGCCTCCCAAGTACTGGGATTCCAGGCGTGCACCACTGCACCTGGCTCCCCATTACAGATCTCGATGAAACTAACTTCCAGTGTCATGGCGCTCTGCTCTGAATGCGTCATCGTTCCCAAATTCATGTACTGAAAACGAATCCCCCGAGTGATGATATTAGGAGGTGGGACAGTTGGGAGGTAGGGGGTTCATGAGGGTGGAGTGCTCAGGAATGAAATTAGTGCCCTTATAAAAGAGGCTCAGAGAGCTGCCTCGCCCCTTCCAGCACGTGAGGACACAGTGAGAGGTGCCATCTATGATCCAGGAAATGAGCCTTCACTAGAGGCTGGATCTGTCAGCACCCTGATCGTGGACTTCCCAGCCCCTAAAACTGTGAGAAGTAAGTTTCTGTGGTTTATAAGCCGTCCAGTGTATGGTAGTTTTGTTATAGCAGCTAAACATGGTAAGGCAATTGGCACAGGGGAGGATTTTTTACATAGACCCTTTGGCCCTCAAAGCCTAAGATATTTACTCCTGATCCCCTTTACAGAGAAAGCTCACCGACCCCTCTTCTAAAATAACAATTAAGGCTGAGACTGCTCAATGTGACCAAGGATGACCCACCACCTAAGTAGACTTAGAAACCTGGGTCTCCATGAAGCTGGTCTTCAGAGATTTTCTACCCTTCTGTCCTCTCCCACTCCATCATCCACTCTTTTCCCTTCCTCCTCCCTCCCTCCTCCCTCCCTTTCTTCCCTCCCTACCTCCCTCCCTCTCTCCTTTCCTTCCTTCCTTCCTTCCTTCCTTCCTTCCTTCCTTCCTTCCTTCCTTCTTTCCTTCCTTCCTGCTTTGTTGTACTAAGAATTGAACCCAGGAGTATTCTACACCCCCAGCCCTTTTTATTTTTTGTTTTGAAACAGGGTCTCTCTGGGTTGCTGAGAGTCTCTCTACGTTGCTGAGACTGTCCTCGAACCTGTGATCTTCCTGTCTCAACCTCCCAAGTCCTGGGATGACAGGCGTGCGCCACCACATCCGGCTCCATCGCCCACTTTCAGACAACCGAGCTGGAGAATTGATTCGCGGTAGCAGAATTATTGGAAGCTGGAAGGAGAGGGATTTAAGGGAGCCGTAATGACACCATAAAAGCGTTGTTGGGTTGCTTTTATGAGCCCGAATGGGCTCGGAGATGCCTGACCCCGAGAGGTCAGCGGAAGTGTGTAAAAGGCTTGTCTTTGGGATAAATGCGTATCAAAACCTGCCCATGGAGGGAGAGAGGAGGGGGGAAAGAGAAATAAATGACAAGTGCATTGCTTTCTGGGGGAGAATTTCCTCAGAAAGGAAACAACATTCAATGAGGCCGGGCGAGGAATAAATGGTGTAGAAATGACAGTCGCTGTTCAGTCGGCCCCAGCTGCACCCCGGGCTGATAAGATCCACCGTGTGTCAGTGGCCTCGTCTCCCTTTTCACACTTCAATGTGAACTTTACAGCAAAAGGGGGACAGGAGGCAGCGAAGGGGAAAACAGCGGTGGCTCCGAAGGACTTGTGCACGGGGTGTGAAGCCATTTCAATTTTATATTCGAAAGGACTTTGTAGGTGATCCCAGGAATGTAATTATGCCCACCTAATAAAAGCAACATATGCTAAGACAATTAAAAGATTTTATTATACATCTATTCATTGTATTCCATTCCGGGCAGCAGGAACAGAAACTGATGAGAGGGAGAGGATGCGTTGAGCAGAAAGAGGAGCCAAAGTCGGCCTGGGGTCTGCCCATGGGGAAATAAAGGGAGGGTGATGTATTTTTTAACATAAAGATGAGTTACTGGATTCCTCTTTACCGGGGGTCTTTTCACCTTGCCAAATGTCAAAGCCCAAATGACGCTGTATCATGAGGAAATACAGCTGGAGACGGGGCTGCGCCTTCTGAAGCCCTTGGTGTTTTGGTTTGCAATCAGAAAATTAAGACCTCCCAACAAGGCCAAAAAGAAAAAGGTCTGTCACTCGATTCAAAGTTTAAAGACATGGAGACAAAGGGAAATCGAGCTCATGGTTTCCTATCCAGTCATTCCATATATATTAATTGGGGACCAGATAGGGGACCCAAGCTTATGCCAGACACTAGACATAGTCTGTACCCTCAAATAGCTCACTGTGACAGACTGCTAGCTCCCCAACAAAAATTCATGTGCTCTTCTTCCTGGGTAAAAAGCTAGATTACATTCACCAATCCGCCATGATACTGGTGATAGCCAGGAGACCAGTTCTTACCAAAGGAAGATGGCTAAGGCTGGTAAGAGATATCAGACAACTGGACGTAGATCCCGCCAGGGGGAAGGGAGTAGAGAGGTGCCCAGAGTCTGCATCCCCAAATCACTCTGTGGTGCACAGCTGCCACTGGCCAGGAATACCCACTTATGCTGTTTTGTATGTAGCAAATACAGCTTTGGGGGCGGGGGTTACGTTATAATGGCTTCTGAAGGCTACTTGTTACTGCAGCCTATCCTATCCTAATACAGTCACAGCAGAGATGGGCAAACAATCCATGCCAAGGTCATTTGAAGACTGTAATAGGCGCTCGAATGTGCAGCTCGAGGTATGGAGACACAGGAAAGAGCATATAACTGTCGTATGAGGGCCTGGGACCGTTTCAGAGAGAAGGAAACATTTCAGGTCCAACTCAAAAGCAAGAAGCCTAAGGAACGTGACAAGCTGGGTGGAGGCCAGGCCGGAACCCAGGTAGAGGTTACAGCAGGGCACGACTAAAGGCTCGGAGGTGTGAAAGGATGTGGCCTGTGAGCGGAATCGTGACTAATCAGGGGAGGAGGAGCAGGATGCGTGGGAGGAAGGGGTGAGGCGGAAAGGGCACACTGGACGCAAACAGGGTAGGGCTCACGTGGGTCAAGGACACACGCACCAGGGACTCTGCAAGAGGACTGTTTTGTTTCTGTCTCGGTGCCAGGACACAGGGCGGGCCCACGCACCTGCCCCTGACACTAACCACGTGGATCGATATCAGAGGACGCCCTCACTAGACTGGGGCCACGGCTGGGTTAGATAGTCCATGGAAGGTCATGGGCCCCGAGAACTAGGGCCTCCACCCCCTGAAATGTTTTTCGCCCAAGAGAGCAGGTCAAGTCAAGGGCAAGTGAGCTATCTACCTGCTCATACCCATGGAGCTAATAATAGAGACAGGTTGTCACATGACTCGTGCTGATCAGAAGGACGGTTCTGTGGCTGACCTGGTGGCCACATGGAGACACAGGCAGAGCCCACCCAAAACAAACTTAAAACCCACACACAGAATCGTAGGCCCTGGACAGTTAAGTGCGCAGGTCTGTCCTCAGGCTACTGAGGGCCAGGTTTTGTTATATTCCATAAAGTTGGATCTCAAACTAATTCGTTGCATTGCAGCACAGCACCACACCTCAGCGCGTTTCAAGCATCATCCTTTCATTCAACTCACTGGACTGCACCTTATTAAAGATTAGAGCCATTAAGTGAGAGTTGACCGATCTTTATGGGGTTAGAGTTGGACTCCTCCGTAGAGTGCTCCACATCCCAAGCCCTAGAGAAGGGGTGTGCATATTGGACCTGTAGGTATTATCAGAGACAGCGGGAGGCTGAGAAAGGAGTTAGAAGTTAATAAGAAACAAGCTGGGTGTGGTGGCACACGCTTGTAATCCCAGTATTTGGGAGGCTGAGACAGGAGGATCGCAGGTTGGAGGCCCGCCTCAGCAATTTAGCGAGATCCTGTTTCAAAAGAAAAAGATAAAATAGGGCTGGGGGTGTAGCTCAGAGGTAGAATGCCCTTGGGTTCAATTCCCAGTACTGCAAAAAAAGAAGAAGAAGAAGAAGAAGAAGAAGAAGAAGGGGAGGAAGAAGAAGAAAAAGTAGTCGACTGAGGGAGAAAAAGAATGCATATCAATAGATCCAGGTAAGAATACCAGTTCTTTGGGGTTACTGCTATCACTGCCAACATTACATGGGATAAATTATGCAAATGAGAAGCATTTATGCAAAACGTCACTTAGCCAAAGGTTCAATAAATGAAAGCGACTTTGCTCATCCTTTTTTGATTCTTCTTCCCCTCATTTGTCTCTCTTTTTATATATTTCTCATTGGAGAATATATTCCATCTTGAATGCCACTTTTTCATTAAACTTCTTATCCTATTATTTTTCCAATTTTCATTTTATTTTAGTGGCTGCCTAATATTCCATTAAGTGGCTCAACCATGATTGGTGGAATCATTTCCCCTACTGTTGAACCTTCCAGTTGATTTTCAACTTTCTTTGGATTCCCCCCCCCCAATTTTTAAAGAAGCGGGCTTTATTTTGTAGGAAATGCTTTTTTTCCATGACTTCGTTGGTGCTGTGAGCTACATTCTCTTTTTGGGGTGGTAAGGATGGGAGGAGAGAGCCTGCTCATGAGGCCTCCAGGGGCTGTCCCTTCCACAATTTGCTTAGAGCTACCTGAGGTCCTGATCCCAACCTCTACCTGTTAACGCATTTGAGTCAGACATCCGGAGTGGCAAGAGAGCCCCCCACACTGGCCGTCCTAACAAGCAGATATCTCCAGGATGCGTCACTCCCTTGCGCCCCAAATATGCCAAGCATTTTTATGCTCCCAAGGCGGTTAGTGCACGGTCCCTTGCATCTGCGATGTGCCACTTCCACGCCCTCGGGAAGACCAGGAGGGGAGAAGATGGTTCAAACCTAGAGGGACCCTTCTACAGTGACGTAGATACATAAGGAGCTGGGCCCGGAGATGGGGACACACACATGTTTCTAATGGGATTAACAATGGTTTTCCTGCCAGAAGAGATTTTTCTGGGGAGAACCCTGCATGTCTTTTCCATGCAATGAGATGGATTTTAGCCAAGCACTCGAGTTACAATTTCATATTTCCATGGCCTTTTTATATACACACATGCACACACACACACACACACACACACACAAGAAACCATCACTCACAATCTATTGGGGGTGAGTCTGTGCACTCCAGGAAGGCAAACATGCTCGCGAAGAAGTTCCTCCGGGTTCTGTCCCAGAGCAGACACCCTGGACACGATGCACAGTCATTCAACAAGAAGCAGATATTTATAGAGGCGGGACTCTGAGATAGGCCCCTGGGGGCTTCAGAGACAAAGGACAGTGGTTTCTGTCCTCAGTGAATTTGCAGCTGAGCACAGAAATCCAAGGCTTTAACAGGGACGCAGTTAAAGAGGGCTGCATCGTCTAAATCTCGGGCTCTGAGAGGAAGTGTCTTTGACCGGCTCCAAGGGCCCTGCTTTCTGCACTACAGCAGCTGCTATTGCTACACATCTCCTACGTGCCAAGAACCAGGCACGGCCCCGGGATACACGCAGCTCCCGCTCCCGAAGGCTCAGTGTCAAGTGTGGAAAGAGCTAAAGCAGGACACCATTAGGGCCCCCAGAGAAGTTCGCGGAGCGCACAACTGGCCGCTGGAGCAGCTCCTGGCCCCCACCTGCTACTTGGTGACAGAGCGCGGGCAGGCGCTGACGCAGGGAAGGGTCCGGGCTCGCCCTCCCTCCACAGGCGTCTGCAGGAGCTCCGTGTTCCTAAGAGCTGGGATGACCTGCCTGACTCGTGGCACGCGGCCAGCTGCATTTGAAACCCAAGTCTCTGTGTATATCAGAATGCAGGAAGCCATCTTAAAAGGATGCACTAATTAGCTTCCTGGGATTACAGAATTTAAAAGCTTCTGTGATCGAATTTGTTTCAGTCTTTTTTTTTAAAGGATTCCAAAGATTGGTTCTGCTGTCAGTACATCAGAAAACAGAACGAAATAAAGAAGGAGATAACAAACTTACTGGTTTCGACAGCAGAGTGGTTTCAATGTGAATAGAGAGAGGGGGAAAAATAGCCAGATTGGTTGATAAAAAGCAACATGGGATTAGGAGACCAGGATGCATCGTGAAGTCCCAACCTCCCTTGGGAGACTCCATGAACACGGAGTGGATGTTGAAGAAAGAGCATTCAGCCCACTGCGAACGGGCACCTGCAGTCAGAGCACCTGGCTACCATTTTACCTCGATCAAGGATTAGGGACAACCCAGGCGAAAACCAAACCAAACCAAACCAAAACAAAAAAGAATTTTAAAATTCTAGGTATGAAAATAATAGGCAAGATCACAAAAGATTATTATTATTATTATTATTATTATTATTATTATTTGCGGTACTGGGGATTGGACCCAGGGGCATTCTACCTCTGAGCTACACCCCCAGCCCTATTTTTTTTTTATTCTTTATTTTGAAACAGGGTCTCACTAAGTTGCGGAGGGCCTCACTAAGTAGCTGAGGCTGGCCACGAACTTGCGATCCTCCGGTCTCAGCCTCCCAAGGACTGGGATTACAAAGGTGTACCACCACGCCCGGCTACAAAAGAATTTGTCTTATTAACCACCATCCACTGTTTTCATTAGGAATCGAGAGAGCTACTCATGCAAAGGATGCATATAATAATTATACGTGTTCGGCGTGGGGGAATAAATAATGACCAGAGTGCTACACTATGAAGAAGGTATATAATCATATTGTTAGATGTGTCCTATAATTGAGAGCCATTATCAGAATACTTTCTTATAGAGTTAACCCCTCCCTGTGAACAGGGCCTGAACTTGGTCTGCATTTTTCCCAGGTGGACACACCTGTGTTGTAATTACCTGTTGGAATTCTTGACTTCTAGGTTAATCTGGGACCTCAAAGACAGCTACTCCATGTCCTCCCTCCGTTCCACTCTCTGTGTGCCTAGCACCGAGTCAGCAAGTACTCATCCTAAATTGCATGCACTGACTTCCCTAGGATGGTTAATCCTTCAGTCTATTCTTAGAAACATTTCCCAACATGTCACATTTTTTTTCTTAAATCAGGGAGTATACGGGGGGGAATATTTTGATAAGTCAATGTGTTTAAAATTTGTAGGCAGTGCACTAATAATCATCAACCCACAGGAATCTGCAAAAACTTGGCCCAAGTCGTTGAAAAATTATGAGCTATCACCCCCAAACCTGGAAAGGCCTCATCTCTTGCTTACATTTCTTTAAAAAAAATGACCTTGCAAATTACAGCCTTATAAATTTAACTTCCAAATTTAGAAAGATACCAAAAGAAAAAAATGCACAAAATGAGCTTGCAAAATCTTAAAGAGGGCATTTACTGTAAAAGAAGAAGTATATCTTAACTGTGAAATGTGAGTTCTGTTTTTTGTTGTTTTAAGCAAAAAAAAAGTATCTTCTTCAAAGGAATCATGCAATCATTTGCTTTTAGGGAAATGATTCATGGTCAAACTGAATTTTCTTAATCCCACATTAGAGAGTGAATGAAACTGGTTGACTTCTGAGATTGACAACCCTTCGATCCAAAGATATAATTAAATGACCATATCAGTTTGATTATAAAATGTTCTTTCTAAGAAAATGTATAGAGCTGGGCGTGGTGGCACAAGCCTGTCATCCCAGTGCTTGGGAGGCTGAGACAGGAGGATCGCAGGTTCAAGGCCAGCCTCAGCAACTTAGACCCTCAGCAACTTAGCAAGCCCCTGTTTCAAAATAAAAAAATAAATAGGGCTTGGTTGGGGTGTACCTTGGAGGCAGATTGTGAATTCAATCCCCAGTACAAAAATGGAAGGATGGAAGGAAAGAAGGAAGGAAGGAAGGAAGGAAGGAAGGAAGGAAGGAAGGATTATCAGGAGGCAGGGGAGGGGAACGCTTTTGGAATGTGACTGACCTGTGTCAAATTCCCTCCTCGCCACCTGCTAGCGGGGTGACCTTTAGGCAAATCACAGACAAATGGATCCCCAAATTATGGGAAATACACACAATGGAATTCTACTCAGCAATAAAGAAGAACAAAATAATATCATTTACAAGAAAATGGAAGGACCTGGAGAACATTATGTTAGTGAGATCAGTCAATCACAGAAAGGGTCATATGTTTTCTCTAATATGCACAAGCTAGGGAGTAGTGGGGATACAAAAGGGCCTCCAGACAATAGTGGAGAAGCCTCAGTGGAGCCAGGGAGGTGGTCTAAGGGAAGGGGAAGGGGAAGAACGAAGTTCAT
The DNA here is from genome assembly GCA_004027185.1 of Glis glis. Lineage (NCBI taxonomy): Eukaryota > Metazoa > Chordata > Mammalia > Rodentia > Gliridae > Glis > Glis glis. Next base: position 9,292 of record PVJS01019715.1, read on the forward strand.
CAATGGAATTACTACCATCGACCATGTGTACATATGAGAATATACCAATGTCAATCTCATACTCTGCATTGGGGGGAGGGGAGGCGGGGGGCACCGAGTGCTGTGTGCATGTATGTTACCGTCAACTTGAGTTTCATTGTGATGTGAGACTATAATGCACCAATAAAAGCACTTTTTTTTCAGTACTGGGGATTGAACCCAGGGGCGTTCTACCTCCGAGCTACACCCCCAGCCCTTTATTTTATTCTTTATTTTGAAACAGGTCTCACTAAGTTGCGGAGGGCCTCACTAAGTAGCTGAGGCTGGCCACGAACCCGGATCCTCCGGTCTCAGCCTCCCAAGTACTGGGATTACAAGCATGCGTCACCACGCCTGGCTAATAAAAGCACATTAAAAGAAAAACAACAACAACAAATCACAGAACTTCTCTGATCCCCTATTTCCTCAACTATAAATGGAGATGGAAACAACACTGTCAGGATGGTGTTAAGAATTAAATGAGATGATATCAGTAAAGAGAAATATGCACAGGAAAGAGAGGGCATTCGACAGAGAATGCTTCCCTCTGGGAAATCATGGTTAGATTGGGTCATAAAAAGATTTTACTGCAACTGATCCAGAGAGGATGAAAAATACAGGCGACCCCAGCCTGGCTGAGCCGGTTCGGGCTCATCATGAGCTCAAGAAAGCACTTGAGTGCCAGTCAACGGAGCCAGGTCTGCGGAGCTGCTCTGCAAGGGACACAGGGACCTCACGTGGTTCTCACCAGGCCTGCTCTAAGGACCTCAGCAGCGTCATCCCGACCCATCTCACTGCCGATCATCAGCAAACGGGTCCAGAGAGGAAACGAGCACCCCCCAGGAGACTAAGGGAGCCCACGGCAAAGCTGGGCTGAAGACCACGTGGGCCACAGACCCAGGATTTGCGTCTTTGCCGCCTCGCTGCATGGTCAGTCCGCTCTACTTGCAGCGCGTGTTGGACAACACACTTTCTAGCCGTCGACTAGGGCTTGTGCGATCGGTTATCACGTTAGCTCTCCATGTGGAGCCCAGAAGGACACATTCAAGATTCCTTTCCCCTATCTTTGATTCTGGGCAGTGGGGGGCTCTCCCTGGCTTCCCAAGGACCCCCCCCTTCCAGGCAGTGGTGACAGGAAATAGAAAGGAGGCTTGCAGGCCCTGCTGGTAAGAACCCCAAGAGTGCTGCCCAGTGAGAGCCATTTCTACAAGTTCCTCCACCTTCCAAGGGAGACCTGGAACGTAGCTGTCCCTGCACGGCTGCTGCAGGTTAGGCAGTCATGGCCTTCCGGGGTTGCTCTTGTGACGTAAGTCCGGTGCTCTCTGACCTATGACCTGTCTCAGACATTTGATGTGTTGGGAACAAGCCACAGTCTACAGACTCCAGAAAACCTGCCCCCTGCCTCCACACGGGGCGCTGTCCATGCGACTAGTGTCTCTGCGTCTTAGTTTCCCAGTCCCTGCCGTGGGATTTTTGATTTTTCAGAGTTGTCAAGGGATCATGTTTATAAAACAGCTAGCACATGCCTTGCCCATGCTAATTCATATGCAATATATTCTCTGTAACTTTCTCTCTGAAGGAGTGAAAATATTTTTTTTTTCTCTTTTTTGGTACTTGGGGTTGAACCCAGGGGTATTCTACCTCTGAGCTACACCCCAGTCCTTTTTTTTATTTTTTTGAAACAGGGTCTCACTAAATGGCTGAGGGTCTTGCTAAGTTGCTGAGGCTGGCCTCGAACCTGTGATCCTCCTGTCTCAGCCTCCCAAGTACTGGGATTACAGGTGTACACTGCTGTGCCCAGATAAAAGATTTTTGAAGAAGCTCTGGGGTCAAGATTTTTTTTTTTTTACAGTAAGCTGGTTTTCAAAGTTGGGTAATATATATACTGAGAAACCTTTCACTCTTTAAAGGATTTTTTCACATGCATAAGCTTTTTCGTTTTCCAAAATGGGAAGGAATTAGAGGCTGCAGCAGATGGAGGTGTGGAGGGGGGATCAAATTCTGGGCTCAGCGGGGACATACAGGAGTTCTGAGATAACTGAGCATGCTCAGTGATGCTGAGACTCAGTTTCCTCCTCCTCCTGCTCCCTGAGGGGCATTGCAAGAGAAGCGAGTCTAAGAAGTAAAAATTCTAGTCGGCGCCTACAGAAGCATAATTCTTACTCCTGGCCTCCCTCCACTTTTCTAGGCCACCCATCCTCCATTCTTGGGTAACGTGGAGCTTGAACGGGGCGGGCAGGGCCGAGGGAGAGACAGAAATAACAGGGACTAGATGCCTGCTGGCTATTTCAGTTACACACGCGCACGCTGAGTAAGTCCCTGGGGGTTGATTATAGTTACCTGAGAAGACTCCTTAACTCTTTCTGCAGAAATGAACTTAATGAAAAGTCTACTGCCTTGCAAAACATGGAGAAGTATTAAGGATGGGGATTTTATGCAGAAAGGTGTAGCCACTGCGCAATAGAGTTTTCTAGTTCCTCAAAAAGTGAAGCACAGAATTCACATACCACCTCTACATATATAACCAAGAAAATGAAAACATAGGTCCATGCAGAAACTTGTCCACAACTGTTTATAGCAGCATTATTCTTAATAACCAAAAGGTAGAAACAACCCATATGCCCATCAATGGATGAATAAATAAAGTGGTATATCCATTCAATGGAATAGTATTCAGTCATAAAAAGGAATAGAATACTGACACATGTTCCTTCTGTGAACCTTGAAAACATTATGCTATGCAAATGAAGCTAGACACATAAGATCACATATTGTGTAATCCTTTTTATGTGCTATGCCCAGAAGAGGCAAATCCATAGAGACTAAAAGCAGATAAATTAGGAGAGGGGAATGGGGAGCGATTACTTAATACAATGGCGGGGGGTATTTTTCTGGAACGATAAAAATGTTTTGAAACCAGAAAGAGGTGATGCTTGCACAGCAGCGTGAATTCACTAAGTGCAACTGAACTACACACTTTCTTTTTTTTTTTGCGGTACCGGGGATTGAACCCAGGGGCGTTCTACCTCCGCGCTACACCCCTGGCCCTATTTTTTTTTTTTTGCGGTACCGGAGATTGAACCCAGGGGTCTTCTACCTCCGCGCTACACCCCCAGCTCTATTTATTATACTTTATTTTGAAGCCGGGTCTCACAAAGTTGCGGAGGGGCTCACTAAGTAGAGAGAGAGAGAGAGAGACAGGGAGAGAGAGAGAGAGCTGAGGCTGGCTGCAAACCCGGATCCTCCGGTCTCTGCCTCCCAAAGTACTGGGATTACAAGCGTGCGCCACCACACCCGGCTGAACTATACACTTTCAAACAGTTCATTATTATGTGAATTTCACCTCAATTTAAAAAAAATGTTGGTAGAAAAAATGGAAAAAATAAAATATAACCCAGGGATCTTGAAGTCATCGCAGCCTGAATTTGAATCACTGGACTTGTGTAACCTTGGGCAAGCCACCTGGGCACTCTGGCTTTAGTTCCACTGTTGTTAAGATGGCAGAACTGAGCATGCGCAACGTCGAGGAGGAATTCCATGAGACCCCGGCAGCCAGCAGCTCCTGCAGGGCCGTGTGTAACATGTGTAGTAGATGCCAGCTCCACCCATCCCTCCTCTACCTGTCTCTATTGCAGAGGCCCACCGAGCATTGTGTCATCAAGTAAATATTCGTAGGAGGAGCTACTGATTATATGATAGTGACATTTACACACAGCACTCAGAAGTGGGTCGCTGGCATCCTGCCGTATTTGCTTCCAAGATTTCAATGAAGTTGAAATTCACTGTGTCCTCTGTACTCGGCCTGATATCAGTTACTACATGGAGAGATCATTCATTCATTCCGCTGGCCTTTGTTCAGGGCCTCCTAGGAGCAAGGTTCTCCGAAGCATGTAGACGTGGTGTCATGGAGCCGCTGCTTCAGTAATATCGAGCCTGCGAGAGCCACTGAAGACAGCCGTCAGCCGTCTGTAGTATAGCAAATGGGCAGTTTGCTTTCTAAACTCGAATTGCAGTTAAACAGAATGACTAAGATAACAATTCCAAGCTGGCACTGTGGTGCACACCTGTAATCCCAGTACTTGGGAGGCTGAGACAGGAGGATCGCAGGTTCGATGCCAGCCTCAGCAACTTAGTGAGGCCCTCAGCATCTTAAGAGAGACCCTGTTTTGAGATAAAAAATGAAATAGGGCTGGGGGTGTAGCTTGGAAGTAGAATGCCCCTGGGGGTTCAATCTCCATTGCCAAAGGAAGGAAGGAAGGGAGGGAAAGAAAGAAAATAACTTCCCCTGACAGTTTCAAGGCCTTCGCTACCCAGCCCTTAGGTAATTTTTAAAATGGGGCTACTGTCTACAGGGTGTGATTTTGAAAAAATAGAATAGCATATGAAGGTACGCAGTGGCCCTAAAACAAAAGAGGAGAGATTTGCAATTGGATTGAAGAGGAATCTGCAAACTAATAAAGACTTAAAATACAACCTTTAGCTGAGACAGGAAGATCCCAGGTTAGAGGCCAGCCTTAGCAAGGTAGGGAGACCCTCAGCAACTTAGTGAAACCCTGTTTCAAGCTAAAATAAAATAGGACTGGGGGGGTCACTCAAGAGGTAGAATGCTCCTGGGTTCTATCTCCAGTACCCCGCAACACACAATAAATAAATAAATAAATAAATAAATAAATAAATCAGAAAACACAACCTTTGGGGGAATCATGAAATTTTTTCCTTGGCTCAGAAACCTGGGTCTGGCAGAACCCAGGCAGAAAGACTCAGCCTGCTGAGTTAGGAGTGGGCTAAAGGAAGAGGGTCAGCTGGGCGTGGTGGTGCACGCTTGTACTTGGGAGGCTAAGACCAGAGGATCCCGGTTCGCGGCCAACCTCAGCTACTTAGTGAGGCCCTCCACAACTTAGTGAGACCCTGTTTCAAAATTAAGAATAAAAAAATAGGGCTGGGGGTGTAGCTCGGAGGTAGAATGCCCCTGGGTTCAATCCCCAGTACAGCAAAAATAAATAAATAAATAAATAAATTAAATAAAGGAGGAGGGGAGGGGATTCAGCTTGCAAAGAAGCTAAAGCCAACTTTTGTTTGTTTATTTGTTATTTCATGTTTTCCTAAAAGTTGAAATGATCCATTTTCACCATCAGAAAAGTCTAGAATGAACTACAGTGCTACCCCCCCACACACACTCGTCTGGACTTACAGCTGGGAGACGAGGCTAGTCGGTGCTGCTGGGGGTGACATCTTTTCAAAGGAGATCATGGTATCAGAAATGCAGATAGTTATAAAAATGGCATTAATTTGCTTAGACCGAGAGATTTTCACAGGAGAGCAACTAGCAGAAAACATTATGAAAATGTCCGAGCCGGCTGGTAATTGAGTTGATTAGCATGACCTTGGTTATGAAGGTAAGAGAAGAGGGGCCGGTGCTTAGACTGAGTTATAACCCTGCTCCCGGTTCGGCGGACGAGTGAGGGATGTAATTTGTTCAGCCTGATTCAGAGTCGCCGAGCCTGCCTCGGCAAAGTCATCCGCTGCCTAGCGGAGCTTGGCCCGGGCTTTTTACCCTGACAGAGTAAACAGGGCAGGGAGGGTCACATCAGAAATGATGGCCCGGGTCCCGTGCTGCTTCCCTGGGTAGGCACGCCGCCAGCAGAAGTTTCTGGACAATGAGCCCCAAGAAGCATTAACTCATTGCTTCTGAACAACCAGAGAGGGGAAATAATACAACTGCTCCCTGGCTAAAACAAAGCACAGCGAAACACCAGCGTAAATAAGAATAAACATCCCAGGAAAGTCCACGCTGAATTCGCTCTGCCTCTGTGTTTTCTATTTTTTATAGACATTTATGAAGCAATATGCTGCTAGCTGCTGTGGGAAACTTAGCTGCATTAATCACAAGCAAGGATCCAACGTCCAGCTCCAAAGCCCATCTTGCTAACCACACTTGCTTTATTTATCATCATCATCATCATCATCATTTTGTGGTACTGGGGATTGAACTCAGTGGTGTTCTACCTCCGAACTACACCCCAGTCCTATTTTTTTTTATTCTTTATTTTGAAACAGAGTCTCACTAAGTTGCAGAAAGCCTCACTAAGTAGCTGAGGCTGGCTGCGAACCTGCGATCCTCCTGTCTCAGCCTCCCAAGTACTGGGTTATTTTTGGTTTTGAAGGGGGGTCTTGCTAGGGTGCTCAGAAGTCTTGCTGAGTTGCTGAGGCTGGCCTCGAAGCCGCAGCCTCCTGTTTCAGCCTCCCAAGTACTGGGATTACAGATGTGCACCATTATGCCTGGCTTTAAACAGGCAAGTTTCTCTTTACAAGGCATAAGAAAGCTTACACATACAGAATGGGACGAGGCATTGGAAGGAACACACACCCTGCAGCCCTTGCACTTTAATTAATCATGCAAAAGTTCATATCCAGGGGTTTCCAGACACTTTAGTAGCTGTGATGACCTCCTGCAACTTTGCCCTAGGAAGAAATCTACCTGGAGCGTGGGATGCATGGAATGTCTGATACTTAGGGAGCAGCTGTGGTACCCGAAGACTCAAATAAACGTGCAAGCCAAGTGTGGGGGTGCACGCCTGTAGTCCCAGTACTTGGGAGGCTGAGACAGGTGGATTGCAAGTTCACGGACAGCCTCAGCAAGTTAGCAAGACTCTCAGAAACTAAGCAAGACCCTCTTTCAAAATAAAAAATAAAACAGGGCTGGAGTTGGATGTAGAATGTCCCTGGATTCAATCCTCAGCTCCAAAATAAAAAAGAAAAGAAAAGAAAATACAGGTATACAGGTGCAAAGACTATACACAAGACTCTTTGCTGCTTGCTATTCTTAAGAAACTCATACTGAACTTGAACTGGAGGCTTGAAGAGAGAGGCTGGGTAAGTAACAACAGCCTATCTCCGCGCTCCTTCCTCTCTGGGCCGTGTGCCTTTGCACGTGTGTGCGCGTGATTGTGTGTTTTGTGAGTCTCCCATTCCGGGGCCGGCCGGGACTACAGAAATGACAAAGGGCTGGAATCCCTTGTCTCTTTGCCGTAGTCCCCGGGACTTGCTGACCCCTCCGGTGAGAGCGGTCTGACCACCACATGCGAGTGGAATAAATTATCGCTGACACTCCAATATTTAATTATGCAGCTGTCAGAGCGGCCCTTTCGAAATTCATTTTAATAAAGTGGGAACTTTCCCTTTCAAGGTGAGAGTGAGGGGGGTCACCTTTGGTGTCAGCCGGAGGTCTCCGCCGTGAGCTCTGCATTCTCGCTCCGGACGCCTGTCACTTGGCCTGATAGAGGGACCTGATAAGAGTGTCTGATGCCTGGTGGCCCCCCCACCCCTGTCTGAATGAACATCCTTCATTTAAACCCACAATAATGAGGACCTCAAAGTCAGAGGGGCGGGTACAAGGGCAGCCTGTCTGTTCGGGGGTGGGTGGCAGGGGGGAGAAAATGGCTTCTTATTATAAAACTCACTCGATGGGGAAGTGGCAGTCTAAAAGCAATCACATCCCTGTCCCCATTTTAACCGGCTAGCCAGAAATATTTAACATGGTGGAAAGAAGGAAAAAAAATCAAATTCTGGGGCGAGGGGAAAGGTACCCAGACTCTGGGTCTGTCCTCCATGGCGGTGGCCCCCGAACTCTTGAAAGAGACATAAAAGTATTGATTTGTATTTTTCTTAAAAAAAATGGTAGTGTAGTTTTCCTAGTCTGATTTCTGGGCCATCCAGTTTCACCAAGGAGAGGTTTTATATGACAAATTGGATATGTGAAGCCCCCGGTGCCTGTCTGTTGTGTAGCTGCCTGAGTCTATGTTTGCTTTACACATCTCACTTGTTTATTTATGAATTCTGCTTCCATACAGCCCAGAAAGGGAACCCAGGGCTGCGCTAGAAAAAGCAGAACTCGCTGGGCAGATGTGTGCATCAGGACTGGTTCGTCTCTTCTCCGCTCTCCAGTCTCTCTTCTCTTTCCTTTTCCTGTAGTTCCTATCCTACCTTCTCTGCCTCTCTTCTCACTTGCATTTTCTGCTCTTCTTCCTCTCTCCTCTTCTTCTTTCCCTCTAATAACATGAATACCTACTGATCAGTGGCTGTATGCTGGGCATTATCCAAAATCCCCGGGAAGTAGATCTCATAGTATTCTGAGCAACTCTATAAATGAGGTACCTGAATGGTCGTTTTTACAAATGGGGAAACTGAGGCTCAGAGAGGGTAATGGTCTCACTCAAGTCTGCCCTGTTGTGCATGGCACCGTTGCATCTGGGCAGCTTCCGGTGCTTAGATATGTAACCGCTCTGCTGTATTGGTTAATTTTCTCTTTCTTGGGTCTTTACCTCACTAGCTCTTTTTCTTGCTTTTGTCCCTCCACCCTCCCTTCCTCTCTCTCTCTCTCTCTCTCTCTCTCTCTCTCTCTCCCATAACACGTAGCAGCCACAAGTGAATGCACTCCGCACTCGTGTCATGCACACATACTGTAACTCTCATCAGCAAACACTAGTTTTGGAAAGAGACCTCACCCCGTGTGAGTGTTTAGATAAACGTCTGAAAGCACACTTGCACGAGACTGTGGAAAGGTGATTTCTAAACCCTGAGTAAGGACCAAATCTGTCCAGAAGCGCTTTTTCTGGGGGGCACCATTCTCTTCCTGGGGCCTGGGAAGATGCTGCTGAGCTGAATTACAGAGAAACAGGAAGCAGAAAGTGACACCTTTGTGTCCTCCTCTGAGCTGCCTGGGGACACCCCATCTGTAGAAGGCCAGGGAAGGACCTCCAGCCCCACCCAGCTTCCCAGTCCAGCCTGGAGCTCAGCAGACTGTCAGGGTGCCTTCTGTGTTAACCCTTGTGTTTCTTAGTGGGGAATCATGATATTTGAGGACACAGCGCCTTGGCCAGGCCTGCAGAGTGTGAAGATGGAAACGGTAGACAGGTCTCTCTAGTCCTGCTCTCCATTGCGCCCTCCCCATCCTACGGTTGCAACCCCAAGGGGATACCAATTTCTCAGGGTCAGCGATCGCCATGTCTCCCTGTGCTTGTTGTCACTGTTGCCTGTTAGTTAGGGGAATGCCAGGGCAACTGGGAAAGCCAAGAGTTTAACATGGTGCTTCTAGGATATAAGAGAAGCCCCCCAATCTTGAAGCAGACTGCCAGCGGGGAGCATGGCATTAATCCCAAATTTGCAAGACAGGAAACTACTTCAAGGAAGTAAATCCCTCCTCAAAGCCCTACTATCTGTCTTATGGGAGTCTTCAATGATGGTTTATTAAATGAATACAGAAATAAGTGATTCAGACCAGCATTTTCCTAACCCAAATACAATACAAAAATACTTCTCAGCCCATGAACACTACTGTGTGAAACCAGGCGCCTTTCTTCATAGGTAGAAACACCCGCTAAGAAACCAGAGGATGGTTTGGGGGTTGTGATGCCTAGGATATAGAATGTCCCCCGGAAGAGCTCATGTATTGATGCTCAGAGGTGATATAATTGAATCACGAGGGTTCTAATCTCATCAGTGGATGGATCCATTGATGGATTGATGAATTATTTGTGTGGTAATATAGGCAGGTAGAATGTGGCTGGAGGAGACAGGTCACTGGGGGTGCAACTTAGGACTAGACGTGCATCTGTGCAGTACCCGATGTGTTCTGAGGCGTCTACCCACTGTATGTTGGAATGGTTTGCTTCTGCTTGGTGGCTCTGTGAAGCAGGGACATCTGTGCAGGGACTACATATGTCCCTCTGCTGCCTCCCCTTGCTCTCTCTCTCTCTCTCTCTCTCTCTCTCTGCTTCCTGGAGCCATGTCCTGAGCTCCACAGACATAACCCAGCCTAACGTGGACTAAATCCTCTGAAATCTCCATAACTGTGAGCAAATAAATCTTCTTTCCTCTAAGTTGTGGCCATCAGGTATTTTGGGTCACAGCAGTGAGAATACTGACTGAGACAAGGGTCAGCCAGTGACCAATTCGATGACCACCAATGACTTAAAGCTGCCCAAGAGAAGATAGGTATAGAGATGGGTGCCTTGGTTCTGGGTCCTGGGCCCTGCCAGCTTATGGAGACACTTTGTACAGGTGCATCTATGTCTCCAGGCTTCTGTTGGCCTTCTTAGGCCCTGGGAGGGAAAATTAAGGCTTAGCGTTTCCCTCCTAAAGGGACGATTGCAAAACAGCCTGGAGAGATATTAGAAGCAGCATTTGTTAGTGTACAAAATCTAGAAATAACTCATTCAGGAACACTTACATTTGTTTTTACATTGTTCCCTATCCCTCCCTCTTTCTCGCTCCCTCCCTCCCTCTGCCCCAGCCCCTTTAGCCAGTACTAGTTGAGTGTTTATTTTCTGTGCCAAGCATATGCTGTGAGATTTTGGTTTACAATAACCTTAAGTGGGAGGGAGGCACCCTAATAACTTCCCTCTTAGAGATAAAGAAACATAGGCTGAGTGCAGCAAATAGCTAGTTTGAGGTCACTCAGCTGATAAAAGTCAGAGGGAGGATTTGAAACCAGCGTGGCTTGACTCCAGCAGCAGTGCTCTCGAACACTGCCCCACATGGTTACCAAAGATGCCGGGGCTCCTCTTTTCCTTCTACCTTGGGAGTGAGCCCAGAATTACCATTGTCTGATCCACGGCAAAGCTGACTAATGAGGTCTGTGCTACGCAATTCACAGAAATTTTCTGGGGGTGGGATAGGTGGTCCCCTTTCTCTACAACGATGGCACAATCATAGTCAGGTGAATGGCAGCAGCAATAGCAATCAATACCAGGATCAGTCACCATCAAAGAGCCAGGGACTATGCTGAATTAGATATGGACATGTACATATGTGTATATACGTGTGTATATATATGTATACACACATATATATACACACACACATATATATACACATATACATATAGAATGTATATATGTAACCAATTATATACATACATATATTATGCATAAATATACATGTGTATCTATATACACACATATATTATGCATAAATAGACATGTGCATCTATATACACACACAAATACACATTTCCCCCTCTAATCTGTATCATTACTCCTATTCCCATCTAATCTAATCACTAAGGACAATTCAGTTGAGGTGCCTAGCTTCAAACAGCAGCAGGCTCAGGTAAACACCTTACTCAGGATCATAAAGGAAGTCATTGGTAAGCCAAGTTTTGGGTGCGGATTTGCTTGACTCCAAGCTATTGCTCTTGAAAGAAGAAAAAAAGAAAGATAAGAGTTCCATCATGCCTGTATATCACTTTCACAATATTTATATAACATTCTCTAGTATATCATTTCATTCAGCCCGCTCCGGCATATGCACCTTATGATTAGCTGCTATTGATATTCGTATTGAACATTTCTATGGTCTCTATTTTACAGAGGATGGAATCTGGGGTGCAGAGGATTGCGACTTGTCCAGGGGACTGCAGCCCACAGCGGGTGCAACTTAGGACCAGACACGGTGCGCAGACACGCAACTGTGCGGTACCCATCCTGTTCCGCAGCATCTACCGTCTCTACATTGGAGCGGCTTGTTTCTGCTCAGTGGCTCTGTGAAGCGGGGACATCCGTGCATTGAGACGCTCCTCCCGCTGAAGTTCTTACAGCTGAGAGCCTCCATCTTGAACAGACAGCCTGGAGTTCATGTGGCCGCTCCCTGCCTCACGTGGCACCCACCCCAACACCTCCTCGCCCAGTGAATTTAGACAATGTCCCCGATGCCAGCTCTCTCGTTGCAAATGGGAACAGAGTCACAAAGCCCGTGGCAGCTGCCGGCTGCTTGTCATGGGTTTTGCAGTCCGAAATAATTATGGGGGGAAGTCATCCCCAAATCCCCAAGCTCCCCAGGACTGTATTTTCTGCTAACGTCGAGGGAATGCTGAGAGTCAGACCCCCACCTCCGCGGGAAGACCCTCTTCAAACGGCAAGTGTGGCGTGTCCCCCAAGATGACAAGTGGAGGCCAGCAGGCTTGGAGGGAAGAAATAAATCCCTACTCAACTAGGAGGATTAAAAGTCACCTAGCATGAGGGGAAAATTCGCACTCCACAAATTTTTCTCGACTGAGTAAATTTGAAGAAATAAAACTAGATTGAGCATGCGTTTAATACTGGCTGCTATCTTTTGCTTCGCTCTGCTCAGTGGCTTGTTAAATATGAAAAGATTTGCCCTGCAAGGAGACGCTAAGGCAATCACTGGGTGACTTACCGACCTGCCCGCCCTCCTCTCCTAAACCCAGGTGAGGAGAGGGAGTTTTATTTTATCCCTGTGCTGAGCACCCTGGTCCTGTGTCCCGAGTCTCACAAACTATCCTGGTATCACGACCCGCTTTTAATAGAAGGTGTGATATAAAAAGCTCATTCGCGATACCAGGAGTTTCCCTTTCTGACCCCGGCTGCCTGAGAGGCAAATTGCATTAGAAAATGACATGCCATTCATCTCGCCAGTACTTGCAGGAACATTTAGCTAATTAAATGATTAATAAATTTAACACTGCTTTATAATTTCATTTAGCTGTGTTGGAAATCACACGGTGAGCTGCGTATGCACCGAATGAGATTAGGTGGGAGTGAGAGTTTCAGAGGCTGCCCTGGTAATTGAGATTAGTCTATTACCACGGTGACCTTTTTAACTTTTATATTCTCTTGTTAAAGCGAAATAAAATTTTATTCACTTTTAAGGAATATTTACTTAGAGGAATTTACATGAAATTAAAGAAACACCAAGCCCGGAAGCCTACTGGGGCTGGAATCCATGCACTATTTCTTTGGTAATTTTCAGAGCCTCTGTAGGAAATTGTTCTTGGGCCAGCTGGAGAAAGAAGGATGAATGGTGTGTCTTTAAACAATTCATTCGTTCATGCAATAAATGCCAAGTTTCTGGTGTGTCCTGGGGCGACTGTGGGACTTGGGACTGCAGCAGTGAACGTGACCCAGAGCCCCGTTTCCTTAAACTTAAATCATAATGGGGAAATACAGACGAGAAGCAAATAAATAAACAACAAAAGAACAGAGTGCGATAAGCACAGGGCAAAGTACCAGAATAAGGAGCCTCTGGACTGGGAGTTAAGGAAAATCTCTCTTAAAGGTGTCAGTTCAACAGAGGTCTGCTTTGCACAAAGTGGTTGGGTGTGCAATGCTCAGAAAGAAGAGCACGTCCAGTAGAGGAGGGCCAAGGGCTGCAGGAGGAAATGAAAGAACTTGGTGGTTCAAGGAACAACAAGGGTAGCAGAAGCTGTGAGCTCCTGGGTTGGAGAAAGTTGGAGGTAGTACAGCAAATAGAAGCAGCTTAAGAAAGGCTCTGCAAGTCGGGCGTGGTGGCCCACGCTTGTAATACCAGTACTTGGGAGGCTGAGCCAGGAGGACCGCAGGTTCGCAGCCAACCTCGGCTACTTAGTGAGGCCCTCCACAACTTAGTGAGACCCTATTTCAAAATAAAGAATAAAAAATCGGGCTGGGGGTGGAGCTCGGAGGTAGAATGCCCCTGGGTTCAATCCCCAGTACCGCAAAAAAAAAAAAAAAAAAAAAAAAAAACAAGAAAGAAAAGCTCTGCATGATAAGGAGTTTGGACATTTTTTATTGGTATAGTGGAAGTCAGAGGTTTTAAGCAGGGCAGTGCCACCTGTCAGAGGGTCCTGCAGCCATGGGGAAGAATGTCACAAGGCCTGGCTCGGTTTCCCTCACCCCCAGTACCCCTTCTCACCAGTGCTTTTTCCAGCAAAAACTGTATTTGCCAGTCTTGCTTCTCTGTCTTTTTCTCAGTATGTAGTATTTCGTTGTCCTAGGCATTTTGAAAATGTTTCTGATTATCCCCTTCTTCAAAGTTCTCCTCCTCCACAAAATCCAAAAGTCTGTATTTTTTGAAGCTTCCAGAGGTCTCTGCATGGTTCTCTTCAGTCTTATGCATGCCTTTTCTGCATTTCTGCTCTGATGTCTGGGGCCTGGCCCTCCTGGGGTGAGCCAACTGCAATTCCCTAGGCACACATCTTCCCAAGGCAAGCCAGCCTGCCCAGGGCGATCCCCTCAACACCTGCTTTAAGAGTCTCTCCCATCCCAGGCCACTGTCCCCCTGCCCTAACCCTCCCCAGGGCCAGGGACCAGACAGATAAGGGCTTATGTAGCCCCCAACGCCTGGTGAAATTATTCACACTAGCTAGTCCTAAACCTGCTCACTCAGCCTTGTCCTGTCCTTCTCCCAGCAGCCTCAGCTCTGCCCTCTCCCTCTGCCTCCTGCTGATCCTGATGCTTCTGCACCCCCTAACCCCCACCCCAGCAGGCCCCTTCTCTTTCCATCTGTGAACTACATAGATCGCAACTATCACGGACCATCTTTTCAGCCACGGTCGTCTCCTGGTCTTACCAACCCTAAACAATAATGAAACCTATACTGTAAACATCTCCAGGTGTTTGGTTTCATTGCCCATCAAATAACAGTATCTACCATTTCCTAGGTAGGGCCTACAATGAGCCAGAGGCTTCAGAGATACGATCGATTTATTTATTCATTTATTTATTTATTTATTTATTTATTTATTTATTTTTGGTGCTGGGGATTGAACCAGGGGTATTCTACCTCCCAGCTACATCCCCATCCCCTGTGTGTGTATGTGGGGGGGGGGATACTGGGGATTGAACCCAGGGATACTTTACCTCTGAACTACATCCTTAATCCTTTTTGAAATTTTGTAGTGTGAAACATAGTCTCACTAAGTCACCCTGCACTGGCCTCCAACTTGTGATTCTCCTGTCTCAGCCTCCCAAGCTTAGTGAAACAGGGTCTCACTAAGTTGCTAAAGCTGGCCTCTGACCTGCGATCCTCCTGTCTCAGTCTCCCATGGACTGGAATTACAGGCCTGCGCCCCTGTGCCTGGCTTGATCAAGTTTAACTGACTCTAAATTAATCCTCCTTCATAAACCCTGCGAAGAAGGTAGGGTTTTTTGTTGTTTGTTTGTTTGTTTGTTTTATGGGGTGCCATTTTACAGATGAGGAAACTGAGACAGAGTTATGAGACTTGACCAAGGCCCCCGGGTTCTAATATAAACCCCAGAGAGAGATGATGTAGCTCATGAGATCAGGAAACATTTTGTTGCTACCGAAATGAACGAAAGCCCTCTCTTGAGACAGACTCTTGAATAATCTTGTTTTTTATGCTCAGCTCACCCAGCCAAACTGGTTTGGGATTCAGGCCGTGTTTCTTATACAATAGCTTCTTCTCTTTCCCTGCTGTGCCTCGTGGGCTCATCCAGGCATATTTATTTAGAATCCCTCTGTTTTTCCCGAAAGTCTTCTCTGAAGTTAATATCAATACAAAGGCCATGTCTGAAGAAATGTCCAGGACCACTTTATCAGGTTCCCTGTGCCCCTCTTGCAGAGCGAGGGCCGATTCCTCAGCGTGTGGGCAGTAATCATCAAAGAACTTCCCTCTTCTGATGATAATTCACATTTTGCAGATTTACATATTCAACATCATAACTTTTTCTGTTGTTGGTGGGTCTCCCCCTCCGCCACCAGCCCAGAGAGCAGATGAAATAAGAAGTCTTCTCTTCAGTAAGGATTTGAACTCCGGTAGTTTTCATTTCAGGTAATTATGTACATATCCCTTGGATATTCGTCAGACCTTGAACACAGTCCTCTTTCCCACCCTTTAACTTTGAAATCCTGTGATACCTGCTGTAAACCCTAAAATTTGTGAGCAATTACTATTGTAAGCGGTGTGTCTGGAAAATAACATCTGTGTGTGATTCCCACTTTGTTTTTTAACTTGTTAATTGTCTGGTTGTTAAGTCTGACTACACTTAATCTTCTGACGCTTCAGAATTTTTAATTTTCCTTCCAACACCTTCTACTTAGTGTGCAAAATCTAAACCCACCTGCGTAATTAAAATGTGCTCTGCTTCTGAAAATGTTCCGATTGTTAGAATACAGACAATCGCATTAGTACCTGTTAGGAGTAACAGATGCAGAATGTAGCAAGAATGTGTAAATTCCAGAGGCTAAAAAAGCAAAGGCGGTGACCTGCTGGATTTCCTAGAAATTGTCAGCGTGATATTTCACTCTTTTAATGTGGATATCACTATGTGAGTAACAAATGCTTAAGAGCTTTAGTTATTTTCATCATCTTCAATAGATGTTCAGAAGTCACCAGAGAGGTGGGTGCCTAGGCTTTTTTTTAAGCTGGAATTCTTCTGCACACTTTCATTTTCTTCATCTCTTCTTTCTCTTCTATGTATTTGTCCACTGTGATCTGACACCAGACGAGGCACCAATGATATAAGACAAGAAAAAGGAATTCTAGACTTCTACATAATCCTCTTCAATCACAAAGTAAGTGATCTATGGACAGTCCACAGAGGCATTCCTTGGGAGCAGGTTAGGAATGTAGAGATGAGACTCCCTTCAGCCTTGCTCTATCCAAATCCACACTGTTATGATGTTCCATAAGTGATTTCTGTGCACATTACAGTTCAGTAAGCGCCGCCTGAGATCAGGGGTCAGCCGTCTACGTCAAGTGGACAAACCCAGCCAGCCACCTGGTTATTATTCTTGTTTGTTTGTTTGTTTATGGTTCATGATCTAAGAATGGCTTTTACATTTTTAAATGATTATATATATATATATATATATATATTTTTTTTTTTTTTTTTTTGCGGTACTAGGGATTGAACCCAGAGGCATTCTACCTCCGAGCTCCACCCCCAGCCCATTTTTTAGTCTTTATTTTTGAAACAGGGTCTCACTAGTTGCAGAGGGCCTCACTGAGTAGCTGAGGCTGGCTGTGAACCTGCGATCCTCCTGTCTCAGCCTCCCACGTACTGGGATTACAGGCATGCACCACCACACCTGGCTAAATGATTATATTTTAAATGGCTATATGAACACCTACCTAATGACCTCAGTCTTGTCTCTTGGACTACAAAGTCTAAAACATTTTCTGTCTCTGGCTCTGTAAGCAAAAGTTTTCCAGCCCCTGCTTTAGAACTTGGACAAATCTAGAACCCAATGTTTGGATGGGGACATGGATGAGAGATTTTTAAAATTTTTTTTACTTTTTATACTTTCATTGGTGCATTGTAATTATACTTCATAGTGAAATTCAAAGTGATACAGAAATACATACACACATCATCTGTTGTATGTCCCTCCACATCCCACCCCGATCCTCCTTTCTCCCTCTTCATACATGTGAGTGAGATTGGTAGCGATACTTTCATATATAGACATAAGGTTGGACTAATGTCTAGAATATATAAAGAACTCAAAAAACAACACTAAAAAACAAATAACCCAATCAAAAAATGGGCCATTGAACTGAAAGTTGCCCTTTGAGATAAGCCTGACACTACGACACACGGGCCACTGAAAATAGTTTGCCAAAGGAACAACTCTATTTCTTTTTTTTTTTTTTTCACAAAAACCATGACAGATTCACCAGGAAAAATGACACAGGTGCCTGAGTCTTGGATCAAGCTTTTCAAAGATACAAGTGTAATATGAATTTCATAGCTCATGTTCAGAGATCCAGGAACCTAAAGGGCAGTTATCCTCAGACCCAGAGAACCCTGAAAACATGGAAATGTTTTTTAGTATGTTTTAGTGTGTTTCCAAGCACACTATGAAAGTGCTTAACAGCAAACCAAAGGTTATTATTTTATAGTGGGTACCGACCCGTCTGCAAAAGGGTTGTTTTTTTTTTAAATGTTGCACACTTTTCTGTCTTCCCAAATTACGAAAACACAAAATTCTCATTTGATATCCCCATCCTTCAGAAAAGAATGATTATATCCTTTCAATTTCATTAGTCCTTTTTTTCACGAAAGAGTTTTACCTTTTTTTTTAAAAAAAAAGATTTACATATCCACGTCTACCTTAAAGGGGTAGACTTAGCTAAAGAACCATGAATGAGAAGAGATGGGAATCAAAATCTGAGAGAACAGAGAGGCAGAAGCAAGGGCAACTCACCTGCAGAAAAAAAAGAAAGAAAGAAACTCAAGGGGAAAGGAAATGAACATCCCACCTGGGCCAGTGGCCACACTGCGGGCCAGCACACATTTATATAAATACTTTCTGCACTAGATTAAATCAAGAGGATTGAGCGGGTGTGGATTTGAGGTGGAAAGACCCACGTTGCCCATTTTTCCTACCATTTAAGGCTTTGACCCTGGACAAATCAGAACTTTTTCTTGAAAGACTGTGACACATTAACTCGGCTGGTTAGAACAGAGGACGTAGGGAGCCAGCATAGGGCAGTATGTTTGCTTTCTTTTCTCCCAAATGCTAAGTGTTTGTGGAGTGTGCCCTCGTTAGCATCAAGAAAGGCAGGACAGGAGAGGGTGGAGGGTCCAGCTCAGGCTACCAACAGGCCTGGGGAAAACCTTGCCAAGCTTAGGGGCTGTGACTTGGACAAGAGCGTCTCTTTTGAGTGCAGGTTACAACCCGTTCTGTATTTAAATGAATCTTCCCCAAAGAGCAGGCACTCCCATGCCCACGATAAAATCAAACAAAAACCAGATGATATTCAAGGTAGCTTTAGGTAACTTCTGAAAGTATTGGGAGGGATAAAAAAAAAAGCATGCATGACGAGTTGAAGGCATTCTGTGACCCCCAACTTATGACCGATATGGTAACAACAAAATCCTTATTGAGATTTGTAAAGTCTGTGTGTATGTGTGTGTGTGTGTGTGTGTGTGTGTGTGTGTATGTGTGTATGTGGGTATGTATGTGTGTGTGTTGCTGGGGATTGAACCCAGGGGCATTTGACCTCGGAGCTACACTCCCAGTCCTATTTTATTTTTTATTTTGAAACAGGGCCTCACTAATATGCAGAGGGCCTCACTAAATTGCTGAGGCTAGCCGTGAACCTGCAAGCCTCCTGTCTCAGCCTCCCACGTCCTGGGATTATATGCCACCTACACCAGGCCTTACTGGGATTTTGGAAAGGTAACTACGTATAGGTATTATTAATCTTGTTACACAGGCTGATTCACAACTGATTTTCCAGAAATGTGTCACTGTGGGCTGCTCCCTAGAGCCTATCTATAATGACACAATCACTTCTCATGTAGAACTTGGGATGTTCCTCACACTCACTCTGGTGGCTGCCAGGGGCACCTGGGAAACTCCCTAGGTAAATACCCACAAACAGAGGAGGCCTCCGCCTATCTTCCTTCCCCTGATAGGGCTACCTGGGATGACCAACGTGACTCTAGACCCCACAGAAAATATGTCCCAGGCCTCTCTAGCTGGAGACGGGAAGCTGGACTGGGCTGGGTTCAAATCCCAGTGCTGGGACTTCTTAACCAGCCCCTTGACTTCTCTGTGCTTCAGCTTCTTCCTCCTGCAGTGAGCATGATGAGCCCCCCTGCTGGGATTCCTAGGAGACTAAATGAAAAATGCAGCAGGCGCCTAATGCAGAGCGTACGCTCAGTGGATTCTGGGTATTCTTGTACTGTGCTTCGCGGAAGCCAGTCATTGCTCTGTCTACATAGCAGGCCTTAGCTTGCACGCCCGACCCCTGCAGCGCCTCCTCCTCCGGCAGGCTTCCCCGATGCTCCAGGCTGGAGCAGTCCTCTCTTCCCACTTCTCTTGTCCCAGGATCCTTCTATCCCTGCTCCATCTTTACAGAATACAACCAAGTCCATGTAGTTCTGCCTCCTGGGAGCATGTTCCGGAGATTGCCTCAGTCTCCCCCCGGGGCTGGTCCTCCCGACCTGTGGAAGGTGCTAGAAGTTAGCTGAACGGCACAGCAGCTCCCTGTTCCACGCACATCATAAGCGGCCTGTTGACAGCTCTCTTTGGGCAGGGCCGCGCAGTTGTTTTTGAAAGCTTGACTTTCTGCCTCTTGGCTTCGCCCCAGACCCCTCTTTTGCTCTTGAATCGGGGGGAGCCTGCTCAGCCCAGACTCTCTTTCAGGCCAGCGGCCTCTGCCCTGCTCCATCTCATCCATCACCCCTCCTGTCAGCATGGGTCAGCGAATCCTGCTCCTTGGGGCCTCTGGCCTTACGCAGTGGAGGGAGGCAAGCACGAGTTCCGGGGCAGTGCTGAGAAAAAGAAAATTGTTAACCATCTCTCATTCTGCAGGAAAAGAATGGAGGACAAATTCCTGGTATTGGAGGAAATTAAACAAGAGGTATGATGAGATGAAGGCGCATGGTTAATATGGTGGCAATAAAATCTACCCCCCATAATAGAAGCTCCTCATTGGTTGCCTTTTTAAGACTCAGCACCTAGATACTCTCAGCTATTCAGATAAACCAATGAAAGATTTCTAGGTAAAGTGCTGTAGGTACTTAATAATCTATTGCTTTATGACAGACGATTGAAAAAAATGTATCGTGATTCTCTCTCTTATTTTTTTAGAGGTGCTGGAGATTGAACCCAGGGACACTCTACCTCCAAGCTACACCCTAGCCCTTTTAATTTTTTGTTTTGAAACAGGGTCTCACTAGGTTGCAGAGTGTTTCCCTATGTTGCTGAGGCTGTCCTCAAACCTGTGATCCTCCTGTCTCAGCCTCCCAAGTACTGAGATGACAGGCCTCCACCACGACGCCCGGTTTCATGATTCCTTCTTACTACACAATTTCTTCTTACTTACATGATTTCTTAGCTAAATGATGGCTAAAAGAACAACCAAGTTAAACAAAGGCAGCTCCCCTATCATAGAGAAGGGGCTTATCATTACATGAGAGCTGAAACTTCAATATCACGGTAGGAGGTTAGGGAATATTTTTGCAGTTTTAGGAACTCAAGGATCAAACGGGCCTCTTAGGTGGTCCCAGCTGTCAGAGATGTTGGCGAGGACTTCTAATACCAACCACCCCTCACCACCAAATATGGTGGCTATTTCCTTCTCCCCAGTCACTTGGCATCCTTAACCTGTAGGCTGGGCCTCCAGGTTTTGTGTTATTTCAACAAGAAAGGCTGCAAGCTCATAAGCAGGCAGTGGAGCACCCAGGTCCTCTGTATTCTAAGCCTCAACCTGACCGCAGCGCTATTTGTTAATTATGAGCCTACAGCAAGCTCTCAGATGCCAACATGGCTACATGAGAGCCAGCTCAGCATCTGCAGCCTGGACACTAATCATGCAGAAGGACCAGCATTGGTTGGCAACCTCTCCCTCCCCCATCTCCTGCTGATGTGGTGGGATGTCCGCCCAGGGTATCCAAAGAGAGACCGGGCACACTCTTCGTGTCTAGGAGGAGAGAGAAACTATGGGCTTGGGGAGTCCATATGACACCCGCCTGACCTGTGTCAGTGCCCCCCAGGTGCTCCTCCAAAGGACAGGACCTTGGCTTGGAAGAAACATCAATGGTGGTGACGGGTCAACAACCACAGGACAGAATGTTCCAGATTTCAAGTGATTGGAGGAGTCAGGTGTTTAGGAGGCCTGGCTACTTCTCTAGTTCATTATATAATAAATAGGAAAAGCGGGGGGTATACTATCTGGGGAACTTGGTCTTTCCTCTTTGAGTGTGAAAACAATAGATTTATATATTTAAGAGATGGGCAGAGAGCAGGGCTGACTTTTGTAAAATGACTAACTCGAAAGGGGGGAAATAATTTCTATGGAGTGTCACACAAAGCCTGAAATAAGAAAGAAATGAGAAGGGCTGGAAAATTAAGTTGAAAAGTTCTTCTGCACTAGTGATGGCAAAATGGAAGCCTAATTATATTAATTATATAATTATATATATATATGTGTGTATATATATATATGTATATATATATATATATATATAATTTTTATTTTTTGGTGGCACTGGGGATTGAACCCAGGGGCATTCTACTTCCAAGCTATACCCCCTGCCCTTTTTTTTAATTTTTTATTTTTAAACAGGGTCTAGCTAGGTTGCTGAGAGTCTCACTATTTTTGAGGCTGGTCTCAAACCTGAGATCCTTCTGTCTTAGCCTCCCAAGTACTGGGATTAGCAGGCATGCACCACCATGCCCAGCCTGTGGTGATATTTAATTTGGCCTCTGCAATGAATTCATTGCCACTATTTAACAACTGGATGGTTTCATAGTTTAAAAATATTTAAATTTCTAGCTTTGCTAGAAAAATGGAAAGTTCTGGCAAAACCGGATTTAATTTTTACATAGCAACATTCATCTGGGGGTTAATAATGGATGTCCCTTATAAATGAGTCATAGGCACTATCTGTCATCTTCATTATCTTCCATAGACTGGGAACATAGGTCCAGTGCCAGGTATCATCTTATACGCAGATAACTTCATTTATTCTACCTGCCTGGTACCTACAGGACCTTTAACTGTACTGTCCTAGTCTATACTATATAATTATTAATTGTTAATAGGTTTTTATCTCCAAGAACCTGATGCATGAATCAGCATGGAGCCAACATGCCACAGTTTGTGTGAATTTCCTCATCTGGAGAAAAGAAGGTGTTCAAAGACAAAGTTCAAAGAGGCCCTTTGACAGTTCCATGAACCCATGACTTGGGGAAGAATCTCTTCTACCTGAGCAGAGGTGATCTTGGTGAAACAGGATCATCATCAGTGAATCCCATCTGCAAGTCCTCTCAATTGCCTTAAAATAAGGTTAAGCCAGACATGGTGGTGCAAGCCTGTAATCCCAGTATTTAGGAGGCTGAGACAGGAGGATCTCAGGTGTGAGGCCAGCCTCAGCAACTTAGCAAGACCTTTAGCAACTTAGTGAGACTCTGTTTCAAAATAAAAAACTAAAAATGGCTGGG
The DNA here is from genome assembly GCA_004027185.1 of Glis glis. Taxonomy (NCBI): domain Eukaryota; kingdom Metazoa; phylum Chordata; class Mammalia; order Rodentia; family Gliridae; genus Glis; species Glis glis. The sequence goes on from PVJS01019715.1 coordinate 32,008, forward strand.
GGTATAGCTCGAAGGTAGAATTCCCCTGGATTCAATCCCTACTACCAAAACAACAACAGCAAAAACAAAAATGAGAGAACTAACCAGAGAAGAAAGTCTTTGTCCATGAAAGCATATCCTTCGTAAGTTTCCATAATAATCAAACAGGCCTTTTTTTTTTGTGTGCCCACAAATCTAATCTTGTCTGTCACTGGCATGAGAAGGCCCTTTTTCCAGTGATATAGATGGGTGGATAGAAATGTAGATAGATCTGAACCCTCCTATCTGAATCTCTATATGATCCCATTTTGCAAGAGGGCTGATTGAGTGTAGGTAGAGGGTCCCTGCCGACAGAACCGAGTGATGCATTCTAAGTGGTGTGAGGCCAGGACCTGGAGTCTGGCCTTCTGCCTTAACCCACTGGCTGTGGGCCTAAATGCAGTCTGTGGCTCAGTGCCAGCTGAGAGAGAAGTACAAACCAAAATATAGGCAGGCGGATTATTTATGAGGCATGAAACTAAACACTCATTGGTTTTTATGCAAGTCAAGCTGAGCTCCACAGTGGCTGATGGGGACTCGGTTGAGACCAGTCCACAGGCAGGGAGCGGTGCTTGTCTCTCACACCCTCTTAGCCACAAAAGTGGAACCCACCCAATAAATATTTACAAAATATCCTCTCCTTGTTAGGCACTGGACTGAAAGCTCACTAAATAAAAGTCAGTGGACTATCCACAAAATAGTAGCAAAGCAAATCCAACAAGGTATAAAAACACATATATATCAGACTGAATAGGACATATTCCAAATATTCAAGACTGGTTCAATATTAAAAACCAACTAATATAGTCTTCCACATTAACTAGCTAAAGAAGAAAAATCAGCCAGGTGCATATCTGTCATGCCACAGGTTCGAGGCCAACCTCAGCAAAATAGCAAGACTCTCAGCAACCCAGTGAGACCCTGTTTCAAGACAAAAAATAAATAAATAAATAAATAAATAAATAAATAAATAAGGCTAGGGGTGGTGCTCAGAGGTAGAACACCCCTGGGTTCAATCCCCAGTACCAAAAAAACGTTTTTTAAAAATAGAGAATAAAAATCATACGATGATACCAATTTGCATAGGAAGAGCAATTGATAAAATGTGAATTAAACATTGCTGACTTTTTAAAAAAAGCTTTCAACAAATTAGGTATAGAAGAAAATCACTTGGTAAAGAGCATCTACAAGCCGGGCGTGGTGGCGCACGCTTGTAATCCCAGTACTTTGGGAGGCTGAGACCGGAGGATCCGGGTTCGCGGCCAGCCTCAGCTCTCGCTCTGTCTCTGTCTCTCTCTGTGTGTCTCTCTCTCTCTCCTTAGTGAGGCCCTCCGCAACCTCGTGAGACCCGGTTTCAAAATAAAGCATAAAAAATAGGACCGGGGG